>APFE030466610.1:0-13675 GCA_000404065.3 Pinus taeda | reverse complement strand
TTCTTATTAAGAAGAAGATTGAGATGACTTGCAACAGGTGGTTTTCTCCCGCATTGGGTTTCCACCTTATATCATGGTGTTCATGTGTGTGCTATTTATGTGTGATGATCTATTCTGCTTACTGTTAGTAAGGTTAATAATGTTCTGATGCATTTACTGAAGATAAGCTAACTGAATCATAAGATTACTGCATGTACGATGGTTGCTTTTAACACAGTCGCGTATATACGCGGATATCCTTAACTGAAGTAGCGTATATGAATCTGAGTATGAAAATGAAAAAGTTTTACTGATTTGATAATACTGATTCACCCCCCTCTCAGTATTATTTCCAACACAAAATTTGCTCCCTTTCTTTTTCCATCTCTGCCTGAGGCTTCATGATCTTTGGTAAGTGAAGCAGGGCCCCTTTGTGCCGCATTGTCCACTCTTTCACATGGGCGATGGAAACATGTATGTTCTTGAGAGTTTGAACAAACTCTGTGCTCTGCTGCTTTGAGACATGCAATGAAAACTGCGTTATCCACAGTGACAAATCCACCATAGAGCTTCTGCATGGTAGTCTTAAGTGTTGATACTTCAGCTAGTATAGCTTTCCTCATCTTTGTCATTGTGGAAACTGTGTTCTTCTCTATGAGTTGTTCTACCTCTTTCTTGCCAGCTTGCAAGTTCTTTTCCATTTGTTCATTCTCGGCCATCAGGTATTAAACATTTGAGTTTGTTGTTCCTGCATAGGCCAAGCTAGCTTGGGCCATGGCAGTTGGATTTTTGTTGGTGTCCGACACTGTCACCCTTTCCTTGATGAATCTATTCACTCTCCTCCTCTATTGCTAGTTGTTCCAACTCTTCGACCTGTATGAGTGTTGTTTCCTCCGTCATCGTACCTTGCCTTTGTTCTTCTTCTTTTTTTTGCTTCTCTTCTTGTTCTTTCCTCCTCAACTCCCATTATTCCTTCAGTTCTTGTTTTGCTTTCTATAATATCAGTTCTACTAGCTGTAATCTCTTCCTTTTCTTTCTTCCTCAGCTCTGTTGTCTGTATCTTATGATTCCTTTCGCTTCTGCTACCAAATTTTCCTACATGAATATTGAATCTGCTTCACTTTACAACTTTTGTCTCCTTGTATTATGTCAACAACTTCCTCTTTCCTTGATCTTGTGCTGGATTAGTGCTTTCTGCTACTGCTTCTGGACTTGTTGCCATGTTAGTGTTGACTCCTTTTCTATGAACAGTTGAATGTCCACATATATTTTAAAGTTAACTGGCACTTTCTCAACTGCTTCCCTAGTAATGCTTTCAATGGTCTCTCTCGAAGCAGTTCTATTTTGGTGCCATGGTACAATGACTGTTGGAGAGAAGTGCTTCATGAGTGTGGTACCTGTGGGACACAAAGGACACTCATGGAAAGCAAACATTAGCTCTTACAAATCAAAACTTCACAACATGATCAAGCAGCAATCAGGGCATCTGATGAGAGGGATTGTGCATTTTTGACTAATAGGGGTGACTGAATGAGTGTGGGAACTATGCACTACATAGTCCCAACAGTCAGTGTGGAAGCTTGATGATTAGAACTGCGAAATGTACAGTTCAATCTAGGCCAGGGCTTCAGAGAGACTACGCATTTCACAATCTCAGTGGCCAAGCTAGGAGATTGGCTCCTAGTAATCGCAGTGCACAAATGGAGCCAACTCAAGACAAGATTTGCACAATTCTAGAAGCCAAGACAGAGGCATTGAGATCCTAGATTTCACAGTGCATGTAGTGAAATGTGAGATCCGGGCAAGGGGACCCATATTTTGCCATGGGGAGTGTGAAAATAGAGAAGATATGAAGGATGATGTAATGATGGGTGTAGATCTGACTAATTGTTTATGCATGAATGTAAAACAAGTGCAACAATTGATAAAACTAAAGGACAACGAATCATGTGAAGAGAGTGGGCATAACAATAACTGTTGGTGCAAAAAGGGGAAAATTCACGCGACACTTGGAAAGGTAATCTATAACTTGAAACAACACTTATACAAGCTAAAACAAGTTAAAATGCTAGCATTCATTCAAATAAACAAGTAAAACAACACTCTCACAAGCTAAACAACAAAAGGCGACAAACATAGCGATAAAAGACAATAAAAGCAAAACTCACATGGAAAAGCGACGACAATGGTCTGAAGGTTCCTTGATATCCTCGGGAATGTTAGAGCTTGATGATCGAATGTAAAAATGAGCTTTGGAGGCATAAATTACATAGAATTGAGCCAATTGGAATTTATAATGCGTATGCCTGAGATTAAGGACAAAAGCAACACTTGGTGGAAATTTCTAAAGATAACAATTTTCCACCTTCGAGAAACTAATAATAGATCCTTACTTCCTAGGGATGCTTCTTTCCCTTGAGTTTTGTTTCTTTTCTAGGGGTGAAACTTGCCATGTTTTTCTCAGAAATATTGCACATTTCTGGGCAGGAATGGGCAACTCTCTAGCTCGTTGACTACGTAGTTTCTGAGCATAGTGAGGTTCTGCGCAATTTCTGCGCTGAGTGGCTTTGGGATGCCTCTCATTTTTTGTGCAATGTTCCAGCTGAATGCTGGCTGTCCACTAGATCTTCACAATTTTGGAGCTGAAGGCTCACTGTCAGCGTGAACTACGCAATTCCCGGGAGCAAGGATGGTTTCCCTCAAGGATTGCATAGTTCTCTAAGGCAAGCTCGAAACTCGGTGGTAAGCAATTTAAGAGATTGACTTGTTGGTTAGATAGTAAAGGAAGTAAGAAAACACAAGATAGAATGCAAAGGATCAAGCTCAATCAAAGCACAAGTACCTATTTTAGTGCAAGATGAGCTGCTATAGTTTAGAAGGGAGGCTCCAAAACGAAGCAAAGGGAAAAATTTTGACGGTGTTCGTAGCCACTACAACATTGGTGACACACTGGTAGAACTCTAGATCTCTGTATGGACCTTATCTGGTATAAAGCAAGTCTAACGCTTCTGGAAATATTGTTCAATTCTTTGATTGTCACAACTCCTTCACTAACTTGAGTTAAAGATGTAGTCCCTACCATTCTCTTTATCGGTAGCATGCATACCAAGCCAAGTCAACTTAGTTCTTTCGATTGGGTATTAGGAGTATATAAATGCACAAGTAATATAGATTTTCAGATACTTAGTTTCATCTCTGGTGTTACTTCGCTGCTAGCAGGCCTAGACAGTACCCTAACAGAGTCACTTCAAGAACACAAGAATTTCTCCACTTCCAACGAGCTTGGACAGCCCAACAAAGTTACTTGCTTCATCTCTTTACGTTGGAATCCTTTCTCTTCTTTCACCTTTATTTTATTTTTTTCATTTCATTTTTAATTTTTCAAAGAATTGTGCATAGGCACTTATTTATTTCATGATGCAGAAGAGTGATCCTGGCTTATTGAGAGCAGAATAGGTTGTCCCTTCAGAGGAGGATGTTTATATATACCTCTAACATACTTTTTAAGGTTTTCTCCCTCTCCTTACTTTAGTTGACTGAGTTGAAAAGGGTTAACCGAATATAGAAACCCAATTAGAGTAGGCAATACTAGTTAAAAGTGCAAGCGTTGTGATTTCACCAAGACTCACTCTGAAAGGATCGTATTTTCCATCAGGGTATCATCGACTAGAAGAAATGTAAGATCTTCATAAAGAGAGGGACTAGATAGATAACCAAGTGTTGATAGATTTACAAGTCCTCTTGTATTTCACCTTGCTTGTCTCAAGAAGAAACGCACGGTTTCATGGGAAAACTAATCCTATGAGTGCACAAGAAAAGAAGCAAGGGAAAGAAGTAAGACAAAGCAAACCAGAGTAAGAAGAAAAACAGGAAACAAACCACTACTCCTACTCCTAAGCTAAACAAATCATGGGCCAAGTCATGTGAAGTGATATTTCCAATGCAACCGCCAACGCATTGTTTGACTCATGTAAATGATGGCATGGTTTATGAGAAAGATATTCAAGCATACCAATAGACATGAAGGATAAAGCAATGGAAACCAAAACGTTCAAAGTTTGAATACATGCACATAAAGAAAAAATTAAAATCACATGAAAGGCACTCCGCAAACATATCATGGTGTTGTGTCACATTGCACATGTAAGACAAGCATGCACACTCCTTTGGACTTGACCAATGAGAAAACATGAAGAAAGAAGAAAATTTTCTTTTCGCAACAATGCTTGCTACATACGACTCCTCAAATGCATGAGCGATTGGATCGTTTGATTGTAGTGGAGGATGCTAAATTTGTGAATTTGATTGATTTTCAATGTGAACAGGAGAGTGATGAGGAGCCTAGGGAGATTCAATATATTTATGATCGGAAGTGGAACTAACCTCAAGGCTACGAGAACCTGGCATAACCATGAGCTTGGGCTGAAGTGCCTTGACAACTTGAGGAGTTTTCACTTTATCAAAAGATGGATAATCAAAGATCGATGGCCTAGAAAGATCAATAGTAGGTGAACCAAGATCGTGATAAAATGAATGAGTGAAAATATATTGGAAACCATAATTAGAAAATTCAAGATGGACATCTTCATCCTCATGATGTGATGAATCATATAGAGGGGGTGATCAAAAACAAAAATCTGTACCCTCTAAGTTTCTAGAAATGAAAGATGAGAGATTGAGTGGATTCAGGAAGAAAAATTTGTCCTCTTCGCAATCAAATGAAAGGTTGACATCCTGTGTGTTCTTTCAATGATCGGAGGTGGAAACATCCGAAGATGAATTTTCACAAGAGGGAATAGAAATCGTAGAATCACAGAAGATGTCTGGATAAAGCGAACAAGGTGCAGATAGAAGGAGGTCATCCTTCACTGTGAAATCTTGTTGATACTCCTAAACAAACTCATAAAAGATGATACTGCATGTTGGCTATTGTAGAGCTATAAAAAGGGTCTCTTTCACCTCTAGTTACCTCACATTAATATGTCAATCCGGGAACGTCTTTCTATTTCAAAGAGTGTCTCAGTCTGAGGCTTAGCACTTGTCAGAGTAATGCTCGTAGTACAACTGTTTAAAAACTATAAAAGTAAATAGATGTGTGTCTACAACTTAACTACTTCAAAAGGCTAAATCACACCAAGCAATGCATCAGTCAAAGGTTCGGTAGCAATAACCCATCCTTTTCGTAACTGATGAGAACAGATCTGAGGTCTGGGAGCCAGGTAGCAGATGTTGGTGCTCACTACAGCCTGGGATTGTCCTTAATGAATAGGAATGAAACGACAAGTAAAGGAAATAGCAATGGAATAGAACAACACATCAGCCAAGGGTTCGGTAGCAATAACCCATCCCTTTCATAACTGATGGGAGAAGATCAGAGGTCTGGGAGCCAGGTAGCAGATGCTGATGCTCACTACAGCCTGAGACCGTCCTTAATAAATGGAAAGTAAATAAAACAACAAATCAACAATCTTGAAATGGAACAACAATTGAAATGGAATAGCAATTGAAATGGAACAACAACTAAAATGGAACAACAATTTAGAAATGGAACAACAACTAAAATGGAACAGCAATTCAGAAATGGAACAACAACTAAAATGGAACAGCAGTTGAAGTAAGCAGTAACCAAGTTCGTCAAGCTGTAACTCTATTTAATCACTCCAATCAAAACATCAATCCTTCGCTCTTAAAAGATGTACACCTACTATGGAACAACACTACTTATGGATCCAAGATGAAATAATACTAAAAACCATCTAAACACAACATGCTTAATCTGATTTTGTTATTGCTCTAAATAAAAGCATACGATTGCATCTCAAGATGAAAACAGTAACATTCAAGGATTCAATAATCATGTGAAATCAGACTTTTCAAGATAACTGCTGTAATGCTAAAGCACAATCGCATAAAACTCTGTAATGGAATGACAACATCTTGTAGAGATTAATCAACACTTAAAGGATTGGTAACATGATACAATGTCAATATAAGACTTTCGTTTGCAGGAACATTAAATGAGTAAAACATAACAGAGCATGTAATATACACGTTCTTAAAACACAACAGATTACCAGATCACGTCTATAAACAAACCACACAGAAACCACGCGTAATGGTACAAGAGCAAGTGTCCTTCAGGGCCGGGCCCTTAGCTTCCAGGGGTACACCGCTTAAGATTGGTCTAGGCTCAAAGATAAAAGAGTAACAAAGTCTGTATTAATGCATGAAGTAGAATTACAGTAACTCAAGTCTTCAACAGAACATAGAGATCATAGTCTTGATCTTTTCTTAAAAGAAATTACATAAAAAGTCCTCCCTCTAGCTAACAACGCTATCCCTTATATAAGGATGATGATGGAGATATCTAGATACAGGAATAGATAAAATAGTGATCCCTTAGGATCTAAGATCCTGAGGGATTCACAGAATCGTTAATCCTGAGTCACTTCTTTCCTTTTCTGCTCCGAGCTGGTGTCTCCGCTTCCTTCCCTGGGTTGGTCCATTTTGATCTGGTTTGCACGCGATCTCCCGTCAAAGGGACAACAGTTAGTTCATCTTTGTCTTTTCCTTTGGGATAGCCACTTTCCGTTTTTCCTCCCTCCTGCACATAGGAATGACAATTATCAGCGTTCTCCATTAATCTCACGTGTTTCGTTATAAATCCTTATTATTGTCTAAGTTTCTAATGCAAAAGGCTTATAAGTTCTAATGAAAAGATGTTGAAATAACCATCGAAACATACCTTCTTTGATACTCCACACACCCCCCAGCTTACGCTTTTTCATGGCCTCATGAAAACATTGTAGTTGACATGCAAAGCAGTGAGTGAGTAGGCTGGAGATGGAATCTCGTGTGGGGGCCTACAGCCGTGATGCGGAATTAAATGATCAAAGAAATGGCCTGTCTAGCCCTCAGGCATCTCATACAGGGCTTGGTATCCGGGTGCAAGATGCCAAATGATTGGACTCCGGAACCTATATCCTAACCAAGATGGCCTTGCCCTCAAAACAATTTCGCCATAGAGGGGGAATCGGTGAGCAGCAAGTTTAAAATTCTCATACTTAAATGGTTCTCTGAGCTGGATGTTCGGATTAGATATTCGATATCGAAATTTAGCTGCTTCAACGGCGGGGTCTTTAATAGAGGAAAATTATTCAAGCCCCTGTCGAATGATTGCTTCATGCATGGGTCCTAATGCTTCAATCACTCCTGGAGCCCTCATGAGATTTCTATGTCTCCTCCATAACTGTTCTGGGTCTCTAGGCTCAGCTCTTACCCATAGATCTAATCCGTTTTCTTGTCTTTGAAAAGCGTTTTAGGCTTTGAGCCATTTAATTTGATTGACTACAAATGAGATAAATGCTTGCAATTGAATGTCCCCAACAAAAGGGCCAGGGTTCAGTTCGGTCTCTTGTTCTAGTACAAGGTTATGCAAGTAAAATTCACACAATAACCTTTGCACTTTTACCCCATAATGTTTATAGCAATTTATAAAATCATTTATAATTTTAATTTGTATGGGAGCAGCTTCTTTAACAGCCTTTATTTTCAATTGTAAATACCTTTCCATTAGAAATAGGGCATAGTTCTTGGCAGGGGCCCTACATGCTAGGACATCATTGTATAGAGAACACAAGGTATCCATCTGTTTAATAACTACATCTAATATATGGGCTACCTTGGCAACTTTCTCTTGTTCCCTTCGCCATCCTTCGAAAGCTTGGCTTTCAGACAAGTTGACGTTCCTTAGCTGCTGTTGTAGTTCTTCATATTTTTCCCGGGGGACCGTTTGCTCCCTAAGCTTTTCTACTTCTTACTGGGCCTGCTTCAAATTTTTGTGAAGGGTTCTCGTTTTTGGATCCTTCTTCCATGTAGCCGTGGAGGCTGAGAGCTTTACTTGAACTTTCTTATTGCGCTACTTCGAGTTCAGAACCCTTATTACTCCCGAAGGTGGTGCCTCCGTCTGAACCACCTTATCATCCTTTTCAATTTTAACACGAACTCCAGCCCACTGCTGTTCCTTTTCAAATGGAATAACAGTCTGCTCTTCAGCTTCATTTGGAACAACAGTTTGTTTTTCAGCTTCATTTGGAACAACAGTTTGGCTTTTGTCAGGGTTTTGAGCAGTGGGATGGATTCTAGTCCTCCGCCTCTTGCCCTTAAGGGATCTTACTAGTGTGGTCAGACCTTTTCTTCCTGAAGTCCCTTTTACCATTTGCCTTTCCTTTAGAATCCTAATATGCTGGTGAAGCTGGGCTATTATGTTCAACAATGTCCGTTGTTCCCTTCGTAATTCCCTTATTTCCATCATCTCTTCAGAAAGAACAACAGGCTGTTCGCTGCGGTTTGGACTGTGGCTAGCTTTCTGATTTTCTCCCTAGGGTGGTTGTTCTGGGGTAAGAACCTTACTTGGATTTGTTATTTCTTGGGCTAATTCTTCTTCTGCCCTTATTTCCTCCGGACTTTCTTCTGGTACCTTCTGATTAGGAACGGGCTGTTCCTGCTCAGTGTTTTCTGATATCTTCTCATTATGAATGGACAAATTTTCTACTTCCGCCTCTTCTGCTTGCAATTCCTCGGGTGCATCTTTCTCCTGGGTTTTCTCTACGACATGGAGGTTTGATGGACTCAGGGTTTGGCCATATTCACCCATATTGGCCAAAATGTTGGTCAATTCATATTCCCCTAATGGGTCTTGTAATGGGCTACCTTCCTACTGTTCCATTCCTTCCTCCTGCTCGGACTGCTCGGCTTCTTTTTTCTCGTCTCCTTCCTCTTCAGACTGCTCATCCTTTTCTTCTTCTCTCCTTGTAGATTGCTCTGCCTCCTCTTCTTCTTCTTCTGTTTCTGTCTCTGCAGCCTGTTCTTCTTCCTCGTCATCTTCTTCTTCCATTTCTATCTCTACAGACTGCTATGCTTCCTCGTCGGTTTCTTCTTTTGTTTCTGTCTCTCAGATTGCTCTGCTTCCTCATCGTTTTCTTCTTCTGTTTCTATCTCTACAGACTGCTCATCTTCGATTTCTATTGCTTGGCTCGTGCCTTCCTGGGGCTTCTCCAGCCCTCCTCGTAGCCATGCGAGCCTTGCCGATTTTCTGTGTTTTTCTGGTTGTTCGGGTGTACTAGCATCATGTTTCCGTTTTTCAGATCGTTTTTCATGTTTCTCCTTTGTGCAAGTGTCCTGCTTCCATTTTTCTGAACGTTGGGGTGTGCTATCAACTTTTTTTCATTTTTTCGGGCGTCCAGATGTGGAAGTCCCTCTATTGATGATGGTAATTAGTTCTTCCCAGCTACTCTGCTGCTGGGTGAGACTATAATTAACTATCAACTGAATTAATCCATGGTGGCTAATGACTGACTCTACGTGTTGTGCCCTCTTCATGCTTCGTGCAACGTCATGCAATAGTGAATTCAACAATGCAGGTAAATTCACAGAACATTTTTGTTTTAAGACAGCTAGGAGTTTAAGATGTCGTGGTCTTACCACGTCTTTTCTGCCTTCACAGGTGATGTAGCTTTGGATGATTTTTGCTAATTCCGCCCATGGCTCTCCTAGTGTTGCTGGCAGCACCCCCTTTCCTCGAATTGTCAAACTCTGGCCCTCGTCCTGAAAGATTTCTAAAATCTTCTGCAGCGTTTCCTTCTTTATTTGTCCATACTGGTCCAGTGGCTGGTAGTCCCGAGACTCTTACTATTATGTCATTGGTGACTACTATTCGCCTTCCTCTTACTGTGGAGTAGTCTTCCTGTAAATTCTATAAAAAATCTATCGCTACTGTTTCATTGAACTCCTTCAGGCGATTGAGATAGGTCAACCATCCTGCTTTTTTCAGGATTCTTCGAGTTGCAGCTGAAACAGTTAATACTTGCGGTTCTCGGCGAACTGACCTTCCTCCCATAGTTTCACTGCAAATTCTCAAAGGAACGGCAACTGTTTGTTGAAACGCAGAGAAGCTGGTGGCATATTACTCGTTCAACTTCTAATGCTATGGCGTATGATGTGGAAATGGCTTTGAATAGCAGCTCATGCAGAAGAAAACAAAAATAGAAAAAGATAATACCGTTGAGCCGTGCTGTGCCCAAGTACACAATTTCTCAAATAACAGACTCACACGTGCTCTGGGGAATGATGAGGTTACCTCCCCCCCGCAATGTGATAGGTTGTCCCAGCCGTCAAATAAAGGAGCAACGTTTGTTCTGCCGCGAGGTCTTTATGGAACAACATATGGCAATATGCCAGGCTTACAAAAACATCCTATTACTGAAATCGAGGTATAAAGTTACATCGCTTTAATACGTAAGGGACTGCGGTGATTTGATGGGTTCAGGGATAAGACATTTGCCATAAATAGAGAGTCTTATGCGGTCACTGTCACTAGCTCCGTAATGATTGGCGATAATATATAGTCATGTGCTATATGGTTGGGTAATATTGTATAATTAATTATCATGGCATAAGAAACAAGAGGATGCAATATTCTTACCTATTGGTGTAAAAAATACGACTTCAATACCATTAACAGTGCTCTGCTGCTGATAGGTTTCCATAACCTTGGCAGAGTTGTTTGTGTCACCCCTGGAACCATAGTCCTTTGTGTATGTCAGGAAGCGTTGTGTAATGTCAAAATGTAGGCCACTATGCTAGCTTGGTGACCAGTTAGTCATAATGCCATTCAATAGGGAGGAGCGAGTAGTGGGCAGGCCAGCTCGTGATGAGACCTCCTGTTCCAAGGGTTATTTGTTTGATATACCTTTTGGACCATTTCCCAGGTGTGGTGGCCATAGTGGGAATGCCACTTCACTTCCGTCCTGATGATCATGGTAGGCCAGCTCGTAATGAGACTTCCTATCCTGCAATTTGACAATTTTTAGAAACCATGTTTTGCTTCCTTCTTTTTTTTCTTCTTGTTTTTAATAAAGAGCCTTTCCTGTTTATACACAAAAGGTGGTTCAACACTCCTTAAGAGTAGGAATGGTGGAAGAAGTCTTAATATCCCAATAGAAAGGTATAGATCCTTTGGTCTTATTGTCGCATTATAATCAAAGAGGATAAAAAAGGAAACCATCATGATACAGATAACCAATCATAACGGAGTTAGTAGAACAATGGCAGCAAAAGCTGATGAATAAGCATGTCCTTCCCTGCGTCCTTTCACCAACTCAGGGCAGTCTCTTATAAAGATAGCGATTTATGATTTACTGCTTTTCGTATGCTGTGTTTTTGTTTCCATCACATAAGTGCATAGCCGTCTTCAAAAAGACTTGAAAGAACATTAGCAATAAGCATCCTTAATTTAGAATAGAAGGAACAAGCTGTTTCAAAATCATATGAGTAGTGTTCCTTTCGAGGAAGGGCACAACAACAGTTCACAAATGCTGTTCGTTTGGAGAAAGGAACAGTAGAAATCAACAGTGCTGTTCATTTTGAAAAGGAACAGCAAAATCAAACAAGAAATAAAAAAGTGTTGTTCCTTTTGGAAAAGAAACAACAAAAACACACAAGTGCTGTTCCTTTTGAAAAAGGAACAGCAAAACACACAAGTGCTGTTCCTTTGAAAAAGGAAAAAAAAAACACACAAGTGATGTTCCTTTTGAAAAAGGAACAACAAAACACAAGTGCTGTCCCTTTTGGGAAAATGAACAACAAAAATCACAAGTGCTGTCCCTTTTGAAAAAGGAACAACAAAAATCACAAGTGTTGTCCCTTTTGAAAAAGGAACAACAAAAATCGCAAGTGCTGTTCCTTTTGGAAAAGGAACAACAAAAATCACAAGTGCTATTCCTTTTGGAAAAAGTAACAGCAAAAGACAAGTGCTGTCCTTTTTGGGAAAAGGAACAATAAAAATCACAAGTGTTGTTCCTTTTGGAAAAGGAACAACAAGAATCACAAGTGCTGTTCCTTTTGGAAAAGGAACAACAAGAATCACAAGTGTTGTTCCTTTTGGAAAAGGAACAACAGAAATCAGAAGTGCTGTTCCTTTTGGAAAAGGAACAACAAAAGTCACAAGTGTTGTTCCTTTTGGAAAAGGAACAACAAAAACCCAAAAGTGCTATTTATTTTGAAAAAAAGGAACAACAAAGTAACAAAACCTGTTGCAAAGATATGTACAAAAAAATAATTCAAGAAGTTATATACAAATTATAAGGAAAAGTAAAATTCTTAGTGAGTTATAGGTGAGGAAGACTTGTCTTCCTCCCCTAAGATCTCCATATATGAATCTTGGCGTAGCTGTTGGCAGAAGGACTCCCGAGTAAGTGGTTTGCGATAGAGATGGACTCGATGGCGGTTTGACTTAAAGGTATATCCAAAACCATCAATAGTAGTCAGGGTAAGGGTGCCATTGTCATGTACTTTCTGAATTTCATATGGTCCCAGCCAACGAGTCTGGAGTTTCCCAGGAAAGTCCTGAAACCTGGAGTCATATAAAAGAGCCCAGTCTCCTTCGTGGAAGACTCTATTTTTAATAAGAGCATCATGCCATTTAGCTCTCTGCTGCTGTATCAGGGCAGTGTGTTGAAGTGCAGAGAGCCTAATTTCATCCAGCTCATTGATCTGTTGTAGTCGATTAGTCTGTGCCTCAGTTAAGTCTAAACCAACTTCTTGTGCTGTTCGTAATGTCTGGATTCTATTCTATAGGAAAATAGGTTGTTTTCCGGAACATTAGCTGGTAAGGTTGAGTGACCAGTGGTGCTTCTCCATGTTGTTCTATAAGCCCACAGTGCTTCAGGTAGTCTGGCAGCCCAATCGTGTCTATGTGATGCAACTATTTTTGTTAGAATTGTTTCTATTATCTTGTCGCTGCTTTCTACTTGGCCATTTTCCTGTGGGTGATATGGGGTGGTAGTTTTACGCTGAACATGATAGTTGTTGAGTGTTGCCGCTATTTTGTTCCCAGCAAACTGTGGCCCTCCATCTGTAATTATCTCTCTAGGGAGGCCATAACGTACAAATAGATGGAGCAGAAATTGTATAACAGATTCTTCTGTAGCTCTGGGCAAGGCCTCTGCTTCAACCCACTTGGTGACGTATTCTGTTGCCACCAAAATGTATGTTTTCTGGTTTGATGGTGGGTTGATTGGTCCCACGAAATCAAGAGCCCAACACTCAAATGGTTCGATGACTAGCTGTGGTCTCAAAGGCATCTCATCCCACTGACTAGGGCGTCCCGCTCTCTGGAAACTGTCACATGCTTGGACAAATTTCTTTGCATCTTTGAAAATTGTGGGCCAATAATACCCTATGTGTAATACTTTATGTGTAGTCCTGCGATCAGCAAAATGTCCACCACATGGTTGGTCATGGCATGCTTTTAATATATCAAAAATTTTGTCTTGTCGAATGCATCTCCTGATTTGCATGTCTTCCCCTGTGTGAAACAAATAGCCCCCAATCCAGGAAAATCTGGTACTTTGTTGAACAATCTGTTTTCGCTCATTAGGGGTTAGATGCTTTGGTAACTTACCTACTGCTAGGTAATTGGCAACATCAACATACCAGGGTGTTTGAACAACAACGACAAAGAGATGCTCATCTGGAAATTGATCTTCAACTGTTGCTGCATCAACTGGTTTTGGCATTCTTGAGAGGAAATCAGCTACCGAGTTTTCTTTCCCGGGTCGATCCTTGATTGTAATATCAAATTCCTGCAATAAAATCAGCCATCTAGTTATTCTGCCATTTGTGATAGGCTTGTTTG
>APFE030466600.1:9588-22801 GCA_000404065.3 Pinus taeda | reverse complement strand
AAGATTGAGCTGTTTGGACAGGTTTCTTTCTCTAATCTACAACAAAAATTGAAACATGGCATGACCCAGCTTAGGCTGTTGGATCACCCATTCTGAAGTAGGGAAGCATCAACCAAATGTAGGTATACTTTTTCCACAAGAATATGAGATCTTGGTATCACCAAAGTAGATCATATTGGCACTTCCCTTGCCAATCATGAAAAATGAAACCTATTGGTATAGGTAGCTAACAAGACCAATCAAATTGATACCATGGGAAATTGGCTGGGTAGGATCTCATGGTATTCATTTATCACACCATGAGACATATACCTTCTTTTCCCATCGGCGATATGTGTATATACATGATTCTCTTAGTAACAAGGTGTATATAAAATGTCATGCTTGAATTTCTTCAAGCAAATCCTCTTAGATCTGCAATTTCCATAACTAGAACATCATTACATCTGCAATCAGCATGTTAACCAACTATAACACTACTACCATTCACTAGACCATCAAACACAAGCTTATTTATCCTATTGACATCTATGCTAGGCTAGTTGACTCCATGGTTGACATCAATTCCAACACCATGCTGCTACAAATCTCCACCGTTGACATTGATGGAAACCTATAGCCACAACACCAAACTGGTCTTCATTCACCTTTGATTGGCTCATTTCACTCTATACTAGTGGCTGGTCTCACTCTCCCCATTTTACATCAATGGGAAAGGGTGACCAATCCTCACTAAATCACCATGCTGACACCAATGAACATTGTTGATACCAATTATTTTCTGATGAAGCATAACCAACTATAATGATCCTACAAGACAAACATTATAACCAAGGAAAATATGCTACTCACTCTTGTATCTCCTGCAATCGAGGGACATCAATGACTACAAGGTCAACACCTTGACCTTCCTCTTTTCTAAACATGATCCCCCTAAACATGTATTAGGGTTGCAATTAACTCCTCATAACTCTTGTAGACAATAATTCTATTGTTTTTCTACTTATCCTCTTGGGCCCCATACCTCCTTGCAACATGAAAGAGGTTACTAAAACTTGACCAATGACTCCAAACAACCGATGATCAATGATATAGAATGACATGTAATGCATGTACAAGGCCATATCATAATAGTACATGGATTAATCAATCACATACAGGGATACAAAAATGACACACAAAGGAAAATACAAGGTTGATACAAGTGACTTATTTCAAAAAACGACTCTCTCCCCTATGTATGTATAAAACCATGATTACACAACCAACTTGACTCAATGATGAAAGAAACAATGATACAAGGCTAGATATTTCACTCGAAAATGCATACAAGGTTGATCTAAATGACTCATTGATATGCATGTCATATATAAATGACTCACTTTCCTATACACAGTTGAACCAAATGTGTTCTTCTACGCATATCTTG
Source organism: Pinus taeda (assembly GCA_000404065.3). Lineage (NCBI taxonomy): Eukaryota > Viridiplantae > Streptophyta > Pinopsida > Pinales > Pinaceae > Pinus > Pinus taeda. Next base: position 21,372 of record APFE030466600.1, on the reverse strand, counting down.
TATAAGGGCTTTTAAACTGCAATGTCAATGATAGAAAAGTACATACATATGGCTGAAAAACATGCTATTTCACTCATGCACACAATGTTTGGAGTTGCTACAAAAAAATGAGTGAAAGCAAGGTAGACTAACATGTAATACTAAAACCCTAATACCATGCACAACTCCCCCTGAGCTCATATACCTTATAAACTTCTTGTTGACCTTATCGACTTGATTGTGCATTTTGGATCCCTATCACACCATGGTGTTGTTGATACTCTTGTCTTCATGTCTCCCATTCTATCATGAACTCCCCCTGAGACCATGCAAGCCTCACATTCTTCTTCTGCAATATTTTGTAAATAAATCCAAGATCAATGGACTATAGTAGGGACTAACTTGTCATACTCAAAATCTGAAGAGGAAGAATTTGATTTCTATCTCTCACTTTTGGCTACTTGTCCCTTCAACATGTACACATGTTCTCGGGTCATGATTCCTTTCACTATCAACCTCTTTAACCCTTCCTTCCAGATTCTACAACCTTTGGATTTGAATATGACCTCTTTTCCTCCATTTACCATCTGGCTCACGCTCAAGATATTATGCTCCAACCCTTTAACCAACAACACATCAACTGCATTTTCCTTCTTATTACGAAGATTGACCTTTCCTCTTCCCAACACCTTAGCAGGTATATTTTCTATAAGAGTAACATGGCTATAACTTCCTCCTCCCACATTTACCCAATTTCACTAGCCTGCAAGGGTAAACATGAGACGAAGAGTTAATATGACATGACCCAACCTCCAAGCTCCATTTATGGAAGTGGGGATGATAAACTAACCACTCACAACATCCCTCAAGGCTACATGAAACTTAGGGGCCAAAGGACCACCCTAGGTGACCGAAACCTAAGATGGGCCTCTTTTACACTGCCCGAAGCTCGCAATCGCATGCATGAAAAGGATTGGGTGTAGTTATAGGCCTCCAACTGCATGCACAACACTGCCTCCATGAAAACATAGCCCAAAATATCTAGTTCAAAGGGTGTGCTCCTGAGAACAAAGCCACTTTTCTAGGCCAGCCTCCAGACCACTATCCACAACTGCTTGTACTTATTAGAATGATAAATGACATAATGACAAATATTTTCATATAAAACTTGAATAATAACTAACCCAAAACATGCATAGTCCATAACATCCATTTCGTTAAACACTTGACAAACATGTAAGCTACATGTCATGAATTCATATATGATCATATAAGTCTGAGATTCATATGAGAATTGTCAAGAAATATTTATGCCCTCTCCACATCAACAACACTTCATGAAAGAGCCATAGATAATGAACATCATATAACCAACATATAACGAAAAAATAAGTAGCATAGGAGCCATGGAAACTCAACCATAATATCACAAGTATAATCAATACAAGGATACATGAATCACAATAGAAGAATAACTCTTATTAACATATGAAAATACCAACCAAGTCTGGGACTTCCTTGTACCACCCGACCATAGATTGGGTTGAACCAAATCTCTCTTTCAGCCAATCACCCCCATGCCATATTCCAAACATGAATGTGGGATCTTATGAGATAAACCAAAACAAAACCATCTAGGGCTTCTAGAGGCCATCCACCTCAACCCTTAATGATTGATTCCACCTCTATGGTCAAACATCACTAACACCAACCAGATCAATCTCTACCTAAGTTTTTTATGGCTTCAGGAACTAGTAACAAACCCCACAGGATTCCAGGGCTCCATAGAATTTTTCCAACTTGGCTCCAAGGACTAGTAACTCAACCCACCAAGGGCTCTAGAGCATTTTTCCCAACCTATGCTCTAGGACTAGTAACTCAACCCAGGTTATTTGAGGGCTTTGATATCATTTGTTCCAACCCACATCAATAAGGAACTTGAGAGCCAATTGGAAAACAATCAAATGAAAAAACCTACAACAACATGGATATCCAAGAAATGGAAAGGCAAGGTTGAAACCGCTACCAAGCCAGGAAAATCTCCATGCCAATGATAGTACATAACCAAAAAATCACATGCATGTACCATGCATCCATAAATCAGCAAGGAAATCACACATGCAACTTGTTACATGGAAAGAAATATAGTTGTAGTTTTTGATCCAACTATTCCCTTGTGCTTTCCTGCTTTCCTTTGCCTTATTTCTCCAAATCCAAGTGAATAATAGAGTGCTCCAAGCATGATTTGAGAATGCTCTGAGTGTAAAAGAGTATGAGAGAATAAAGATGAACCGACAAATGTTGTGAATTGATCCTCAAAAACAGTTTTATCATTGAGGCCTCTATTTTCTTCATTTTCTTCTATTGTTCCTTCAAATTAGTTTCCTTTATTTCATAGAAAAAATGTCAATTAATGCCTCTTTTCCTTTGCCAGTGCCTTTTCAAATTTCCATAACCATAAATCTATCACAAGTGATACTCATCAATATGTTTTTCCCAACATTCAACTTGGAATACATGTCCCATGACCTTGGTCTTATTTTTATTTTTATATATAAATCAAACAGGGGTTGTTACAAACCCCTCCCCCTTAGGGGAACATTGTCCTTGATGTTCTGTGAAACCTATGACCAACAAACCCCTGAAAGAAAAAACATACTGCCTATGGATATTTATAACATAGCTCGATGAAATATTTACAATGACAACTACTGCAAACCATGATCAACATGGAAATCATACTGCTTATTGGAACTTTACAACACAACTCGTTGTGGTATCTACAACAACATCCATTTATACATATACATATACCAAAAACTCATTTGCTTGAACCAGTAAATAATGAAGGATGTAAATCTTGCATTTTATCAACCATCTCCCATGTAGCTTCATTAGGCCCAATTTGCTTCCACTGCACTTTAACCTACCTGATTGCTCTATTCCATAGCATGTGTTTTTCTGCTGCAATATGCATTATGGTTATGGCTAGAATTCTCCCTCTGGTTCCACCTGTAATACAGACCAGTCAATCACATGATTAGCATCCCAGACATACTTCTTAAGAAATGAAACATGGAAAACACCATGGAATTTCAATATTGGAGGCAGTGCAAGTCTATAGGCCACTTGTCCAATCCTCTCAAGGATCTAAAATGGCTTGCAATATTGAGGTGGAAGCTTGGCACATGAACCAATCCTCAAGGAGCTCCTCTTGGTCTTGATGCACAATTAAACATGCTCCCCAACCTGAAACTCGTTAAATACCCTTTGTTGATCTGAATAAATATTTTGCGTATCATGTGCTACCTTTACATTCCTTTTGATAACCTACATTTTCTATTACATCAATGCCAACATATTCGGCCCAATTAGCACCCTATTCATTGGATCACCCCAACTAGTAGGAATCTTACAAATTATCCGATAAAGTATCTCAAACAGACTCATCTTTAAGGATTCCTGATACCCATTATTATAATCATACACAACCAGTGGAAGATACTCTTCCCACTTCTGTTGTTGATGCATTATATACATCCTCAACATGTCCTCAAGAATATTGTTCACCCTCTCTATATGTCCATCCTTCTACAAATTATAATTTGTATTAAAGGCCAACTCTATCCCCAAACCTGTAAACAACTCCTTCCAAAACCTGAAAGTGAACATGGCATCTTTGTCAAACATAATCTTCCTAGGAATGCCATGCAATTTCACTATCTCTCTAATGAAAATTGAGCTACCTCACTAGCTGAATTCGTAAACTTAATTGCAATGAATTGAGCTACCTTACTTAACCTATCAACCATAACCATGATGGAATCATGCTACTTTGATTCCCTTGAAAAACCTATAATGAAGTCCATTAAAATGACCTCCCATTTCCACTCTAGAATTGGAATCGCCTGCAATAAACCGCCTAGATGCTTACACTCTACTTTTACCTACTGACAATCCAAACATCTTGCAACAAACTCAACCACCTCTTTCTTTGAATTCGTCCAATGATAGAACTTCTTAACTATTTTCCATGTCTTCTCATATCTCGAGTGACCTGAATATGGCTTAACATGAAACTCCCTCAAGATAAGCTTCTTGAACTCACTCTCATCTAGTACATAATTCGTATTCTTTGATCTAGGTGGATATTAATGGCCACCCACCTATTCCACTTGGAACCCCAACACTTTTTCTTTTAGACTATTTCTTTTAGTTTCTTTAATTATAGTATTATTTACTATTTTTGGCAGTTTTGTAGGTTGTGAAATTCCAAATCTGTTTTGAGGCCATAAAGGACGTTTTTTTGCAAAAAAGGAAAAATTGAAGCTTGTGCTCTGGGTTTGAAGTTAAAAATTGTATTCCTTGGATAACTCTTTCTAATGAGGTATCATTGATGTCAAATGGAGATCATATTCCAAAGTTACGACCCTAGGAAGTTGGTCTACCAACTTAACCCAATGGGGCCCACAAACATTTGGGGCTTCATCTCCCAGGGTTAGGTTTTTGGATGTTTAATCTCTTCTCATATATAAGCTACCATTGCCTAAGCTATTTTATTTCCATTATACATGTAAACAATTTTCAATTTTTTTTTATCAATGAATTGAAGTTCAACTTTTGTTGTAGCTCTGTGTTTTTGTTTAAATTTTTATTTCATTTCATTCCTGTATAAATCTAGATCATTCTTAAATCTAAGAAAGACATTTGTTGTGACATGATACTCCTCATCCCTATCACTTGCACCACGCTATTATAATCTATGCCTCAACTGTTGATACATGTCATCATGCTTTCCTACCAGCAAGATGCTCCTATAAATCTATCCCATAAGAACTCGCTACTGGAATGTGATTCACCTACACCCTTTTACTAAGAGCATCGACAAATGTGTTCTCCTTTCCCTTGATGTACCTGATCTCGAAGTGAAACTCATTGAGAGTAGAAAACCATCTAACTTGCTTGGCATTCAAATTAGGTTGGTCAAACAAGTGCCTCAACCCACTATGATCACTCATCAGAATAAATCTCTTGCCAAGAAGATAATGTCTCCACATATTGAATGTATGAGTGATAGTTGCCAACTCAAGATTGTGAGTCACATAATTCTTCTTGTGCTCATTCAACTTCCTTGACTCATAGCATACCACCTATCTTTCATGCATTAGGACTCCACCAACTCCTCTCTTGCAAGATTTGTAGATACCAAAAACTCTTTGTCTATATTTTCAATATTTAAAATATGAGAATTTGTAAGAAATTGCTTTAACTACTCAAAACTTGTTGCACACTCGTTATTCCCTTCAAGCCTATTCCCTTTCATCTACAAAGATGTAATAGGATAGGAAATTCGTGAGAACTTCCTGATGAACCTCCTGTAGTAACCTGCTAATCCCATAAATGATCTGACCTCATCCACATTTCTAGGATCTTCCCACTCCATGATATCTCTGATCTTTTTTTATTCCACTGCCATAACTTCCTTGCAAACAACATGTCCCAAGTAATGAACTTCTATCTAAAATAAACCGCACTTACTAAGATTGGCATACAACTAATGTTCTCTTAGAGTTCTTAACATTTTTTTTAGATGTTCTACGTGGTCTTCCTCATTGTTAGAATATATCAAAATGTCATCAATGAATACTACCATAAAGTTTCCCAGATAAGGATGCAACACACCATTCATCAAACACATGAAAGTAGTTGGAGTATTAGTAAGACCAAAAAGAACTACTACAAACTCATAATAGTCATAGCTGATACAAAATGCAGTTGTAGATGTCCTCTTCTTTGATGTTTCCCTAATGATATCCTAATCTCAAGTTAGTATTCAAGAACACTAATACTCCCTTCGGTTGATCAAACAAGTCATCAATTCACGGAAAATGATACCTTTCCTTTATCGTTACCTTGTTAAACTACTTGTAATCAATACATAACCTGAGAGTATCATCCTTCTTCCTCACAAACAATACTGGTGCACCCAAAGGTGACACACTTGGCCTAATGTATCATTTATCAAACATTTCTTTCAGCTAGAACTTCAATTCTACCAACTCTGGAGTGCTCATCCTATACGGTTCCTTTGATGTTGGTACTTCTCCCAGCATCAAGTCAATACAAAATCTCACTTCCCTATGAGGTGGTCATTCTAAAATCTCTGTTGGAAATACATCCTAAAAGTGTTGCAAAATTGGATACCTTTTCAAGACTTCAACTTCCTCAACATCCTTCCCTTTGTGACTGGAAATATGAACTGGAAACAATACGCACCCTTTCTTGCTACTTCACTTTTCTTAAATAGTTGTAACTATATTCACTAATGAAGGCTTCTTCTTACCTTGGAAGATTCTCCTATCTCCATCATCATCCAGGCACTCCATAGCCTTGTCATAGAAATCTACCTTGGTCCTGTGAATGTATAAGCAGTACATATCCAGCAAAATATTGTATGAAGCCAAAGGAAACACAGTTAGATGTGCTAATGTAGACATACCATTTAGCTCAAATGGACAAGATCTCACCCAATGATGAACTCTTTTCTTGGTACTTGTAGCCAACTTCACTAACCAAGATTCTGCATGCACTTCTTTATTCAAGCAACACTTATCCACCAGGTCAAGATTGATATAACTATAGTTATATCTAGGATCAATCAAAATGGAATTAACTTGATCACAAATCTTACCTTCCATATCGATAATAAATTCTTGATGACTAGCTTGCCTATTATCTAATGCTACATAAATCAGTGGAATACTATGTCCAACATCCCCAACTGTCTATTCCTTCTTAGCACTGTAAATTTGAGGTGTGCACCCTGATGTTGTGAAAAATAGCTCCTGTGATGATCCTTTCCACAAGTCCAACACTGCAAATGATTCTTTCCATCACCCCTATTCTTCTCCTCAGACTGAAATCCATGTCCTCTGTCAACTGCATTGAATTTCTCATACAAAGTTTCATTCTCCTTGTTATCTACATCCTGAGGTCTTTATTGATTCTTATCCCACTTTCCCTTAGTCCTATCATTACCTTTCCAACCCTGCTTAGGCTCTGACTTACACTTAGACTACTCATAACAATGTTTCAACTTCCCAATTACTTCCTCCAATGTCCGTGGGTCATCATACTCAATTCAATCCTTAAATGCTAAAGGAAATCCACTAAAAAATATTTGAACCTTCATTTTCTCATCCTTAAGATATGGCACATACCTCAACAACTCCAAAAACTTAGTCATATACGCTTCATCTATCATAGACCCCATCTTCAATTCGTATAACTACTTAGCCTTATTGTCACAGTATCTCTCTAAAAAATACTTCTTTCTGAAAAGTATCTTAAACTCATGCCAACTCAACTCCTTTGTCTTGATACCTATGACACGCTTCACATCTTCCCACCAAATCTTATCTTTTCCTTTGAGACTAAAAATAGCTATCATGGCCTTCATATTCTCTGAATAATCATTCATCTCAAAATGATTCTTCATCCCAAGTAGCCATGCTTTTACATCTTCCGATTCCTTTAGCTCTTCATCAAAGGTAGGGGATTTGTATTTCTTGAACTCATCCATCATGTATTGCTTCTCACTCATCCTCTAAGGATGATAGCAATGATGACCATGTTTACTATTTTAACTAGAACTAGAATAGAACCCATAACCACTACCTCTCATGTCAAGTGTATACATCCATATACCACCTCTGACTGTGTCATCCATGTCTGAATTGTGTCCATTATTAGACCTAATACCATATGCCTCATTTGTCCTTTCATCATATCCATAAACGATTTATGGTTGTCCCTATCTCCACAAATATGATAAGCTATGAAGGATCATTGCATTGACCTTTTCTTTCTTTTCCCGTGCCCTAGAAATTCATTCCTATGACTGAATGATTATGTTACTATCCTCCTTACAAATTCTAATTTATACCTTTAAAATTCTCAAGGTATCTACTATGTCACAAGAGTAATCATATATGTGTTGCTCATCTAATCTATAAGGAGAGCCACATTAACTGTATTCCACCATTCCACTTGTCATCTCTGATATTCCTCTTCTTGAAAACGTACCATGTCAAATAAACCAAATATAAACATAATCAAACTTACCTTAGTGAATCTTAGCGGAGGCTATCTCATTTTCACAAAGCAGTCAATATTAGCACAACATATATATAGAGGTTGAAGTTACAATCAACTTGAGGAGTTCTAATGGTGAGCGTTTCTAAATCTTTCCAAAATGATGGTGCTTCTCCGCTCAGAGTCCTGGGCACCAATGAAGGACACAAACATGCATTACGACCTCTCTACATTAGAACTGAAGGAGGATTCATAGCCTATACCAAACAGCCTCTACTACGAAATTTCCATCTCCTAGAGGTCGAACGACTCCTTCTTTAACAAGGGTTGATCACTCTTGATCCAGATCAGATCATTATCCATGGATCGAGCCATATCCTTCTAGATATGATCACCCAAGAGATAGATCCACTCTTGCTCTGGAAAAATCTGGAAGTATACCCATGATTCAGCATCGCCCATTATAGATCCAATGGATCTAAGTTAAATGGCGACGTAGGGTTTTACATAATGAGAGTTCAGCACCCTCTATGAATGGAATGGCCTAATTTCCTGGGGATGTTGAATCATGCGTGGATTGACCTGGTTCTTTTCTTGGGGATTCGAAATCACGCCCCATACCCAGTGTACATTGTAACATTTTGGACTATGACATGGTCAAACCCCTCTCAACCAGAGTTCTATGTAGTAGATCGACCCCTGAAATGGTTAGATATAAATCAATATTTTCATATCCGAGTGTTCCCACACCTTGATGTTAGGAAGGGACTGGTGGAGGTCTGCAACAAAGCAGGAATGGAGGAAAATTTGATGGACACCATTCCTTCTATGTAGATTGACACAATATTGAACTTCGTAAGGTTACAAGGTATGGAGACTAGCCCAGACACATAGACCATTGCATACTCATGTATCGCTACTTTTAAGGGGCTTCTCCAAATTTCTATAAAAACCCCAACACGCAAATCTTTAGTAGTATGGATTCAGCCCTCCGATAAGGTCATACACCTAAAGCTGAATATCATGAATAAACTGGGATATCCATATTAGCACCAAAAACTAATATATGGGGCCGATCCCTAGAGGATGAACAAATTTTATATGAGTGCAATATCCTTCCATCTATTTCCATCATTCTCAATCTAAGACTACGAGGAGGAGTAGTGGGATCAAGTAAATCTAAAGGAATAGGAAGTGTTGTTAGATGTAAATTACCCAAAGGAAAAAAATTGAATTAGGAACATCACAAAGCTAATCTCTCATACAAAAACGTCCTCCAAGGGAAACCAATAGCTATAGCAAGCTCATCATAGATTCCCAATTCCTCCAATCCATATGTCGTGGAATAGGAAATTTATGTCCTAGAACTGAACATAGAACTACCAGAAATAAACGATTTCTACTCAACCTATGAGGCACAAGCCCTTATATGCAGATTTAATAGTTTTTTGCCAAAACAAATGGACATGTTTCACTGGATCTTCACAAACTAGACAATAAGTTGTGAGATTCACCTTTGCTCCAAAGGGTTCTTCATTGTAAAATTTACATCATCAGAAGAACGAGACCTTATCTTACATGAAGTTCCATGGTTCTGGGGATTGACAGGACTTTCCACCACTCCATGGTTTCCAAATTTTGAAGAAAACACTATGGTTGTATATAGGATGTCGGTTTGGGTAAGGCTTCTTAACTTCCCACTTCATTTCTGGCAAGATCAAGTGCTAGAATCTATTGGAAATCTATTAGGGTTATACATAAAGACATATGAGAAAAGGATAGAAGAATGAATATTTACTTTTGCACGCATATGTTTGGAAGTGGATCTCAGTAAAGTCTTAATAGATCGCATTCAATTGATACACAAAAAATAGTGTTGGACTCAAGTCTTGGACTTCGAGAATACAACTTTCAAATGTCGAATATTTCACCAAACAAGACACTTACAAAACACGTGCCCTGCTGCAAAGAAAGAAGAAAATAGGGAAACAACCAAAAGGTTAGGAATCCCCCCAAATGAATTAGATGAGGAAGAAGAAGAAGAAGAAGAGAAGGACCCCACCCCGAATCAGGAAGAACAACACCTATCATAAAATGAATAACAAGCCAGAAAGACACACACTCCAACGTATTTAAAAGGCACCACAAATTAGCTAATCACAATATCTGAAGCAAAGGACAATGGAGGAATAAAATGTTAGCATGCTTCCAATAACTCAGATTCAGACAAGGAAATCTTAGGAATAGAATAAAATCAACTATATGTCATCTCATCTACGCCAACTCAAGGAGAATGGCAAAAGGTTGAAAAGAATAAATGGAGAAAAGTCTAACTTTTCTCGTCTTCTATTAATTGATTATATATGAACTTATGATCATCAATTTCTCACTAGATGATGGACATTTTGTAAGCAGCTAAAACATGTGATTTTTTTTTCATTAATAAAATTACGATTTTTCCTTGGAAAAAAATTATCTTTATATACACACACATACATATAACATTAGTATATCAATCACCTCAATGTGCAACATCATCAACCTTTACACGATGACACAATTGCAGCAATGACCTTCATGCAAGCATACCATGTCAGATAAACCAAATATAAACATAATTAAACTTACCTTAGTGATGTTTAGATATAGATATAGATATATCAATCACCTCAATGCGCCAACATCATCGACCTCTACATGATGACACAATTGCGACAATGACCATCATGAGAGATAACCAACATGCATGGATGACAAATAAATAGAAAATCAAACATTCATATATAACAATCACATCTAGCCCATCCAATCTAAGTGTTTTAACCTGGAAGCTCTGATACCACCTTGTAACCACCTCTTCCCAAATTTACCCAATTGTATTGGCCTTCCAGGGTAAACATGATACAAAGAGTTACTATGACCTCACCCAACCTCCAAACTCTAGTTATGGAAGTGGGGTCGATGAAATAACCACTCACAACATCTCTCAGAGATATAAGGCACTTAGTGGCCAAAGGACTACCCTAGGTGACCAAACCCTGAGTTGGGGCTCTTTTTCACTACCCTAAGCCCACAACCACATGCATGACAAGGCTTGGGTGTGGTTATAGGCCTCCAATTACATGCACAATACTACCTCCATGAGGTTATCGCCAAAAATCTCTAGTTCAGAGGCTCTAATCTGAGATCCAAGCCAGCCTCTACACCACTACCCAGAACTGGTTATAACTTCTTAGAATGATAAATGACAAAGATTTTCATACAAAACTTAAGCAAGAACTGACCCAGGACATGCATAGTCCATAACAGAAATTCTGTCAAACCCGTGACAAACATGTAAGCTACAGGTCGTGAATGCATCTCTGATCATATTAATCTAATATTCATCTAAGCATCACCAAGAAGGTTATATGCCCTCTACACATAGCTACAGAAACACTTACTAGTACATACATTCATCAACCAATCAATAGCTAACAATTCATGAAAGAGCCATAGATAATGCACATCATATAACCATCATATAACTAGAAAATAACTAGTATAGGAGCCATGGAAACTCAACCATAGTATCACCTATATAATCACTACAAGGATACAGGAATCACAGTAGAAGAATAACTCTTATTAACATATGAAAATACCAACCAAGTTAGTGACTTCCATGTACCACCTGACCATAGATTGGGCTAAACCAAATCTCTCTTTTAT
>APFE030466595.1:0-16330 GCA_000404065.3 Pinus taeda | reverse complement strand
AATAATTGATCAATACAACACTGAGGTTCCGAGTAAAACACGTATCAACACCATGTTTTCCGAGTAATCGTGGCTACGTTTTTTTCACACACTTTTTTGCTTGGGATTTTCCCTTATATTTCAATAAATTGTAACCGAAAAAATGATAGGGCAATGGCAGCGTGCCCAAAGACATGGACTTATTGTTGTGTAGCTGCTTCCTTTTTTAATAACGTTCTAACTCCTGATAAAGTTAAAAAGAAAATTATATAGATCATTTTTTCCATTAACCAATGGAATAATATCACATGGGAAAAAAGCTTCCCGATTATCCTAAAAGTTATTGTAACGAACTAATACACCAAAAAAAACAAATTATTACCATTACACTTTATGAATTTTGCCGAGGCTTACCATATAGAAAGCTTTGGGTCATTTGGCACTTAATGTTAAAATACCAAAGGGTATTGTTATCCACACAACAATTACTCCCTTTATTGGCACAGATTCTCTAGAATGAATCTCCATAAATGTGGAGAGAAATTCGAGGCCCCGCTCACACTACAGTGTTGTATGACAAAAGGATTGGCTTGAAAAATAAAGACCCCACACCTGGCTTAATCTACATCGTTGGATCGGGAGAAATCTACAACTTCCAAGCTTGGGGCTTTGTCATGGTGGAATAATGCAAATGCTATGCGAAGTTTTGGTCATTTGGACACACAGTGAGGTTTTGCAGCTCGGCTCTGCGACTGTAGGGCGACCTGGATGGTAGACGGCGGTATGGAACAACTTCCCTGCAAGGACCATCTCCACAGGCCTCCAGGTATAGCACCGAGGGTGGTAAAGCACCCAAACCCACCTGGCATTCTGATTCTTTCTTTGTTTAACATACATTCCCATTTCAACTTACTCGGCTCATGTAACACGGAAAACCATCGATAGCTGGTCTCTTCGCCTCAAAAGGATGCATTTGGATTCCCATTGTAATCAAGAGGTAACGAAAACTGTAATAGGAATGGTTTCATGTAAGATTTACCCCTAAAGAACCCTAATGACTGTTGATGTGCTCTTTCAGGTGTGTCTCGCCTCCCTTCGCTCGGTATTCCTCATCTCACGTAACCATGCTCTCCACACAAGCTCTTCTCTGTGAAATACTTACTTCCACTTAGTTTCAGGGTTTAATCTTTGGCATTTCATTGACTGTAGGTACATTGTGGTTTAAATATATATATCTGGAAGGGGGGTTTCGAAGTGAGACGACTCTCTCACAACAATTTTTATCTTCAATTTCAGGTTGGTCATTCCTCCAGCTTGTCGTGGTGATTTGTTACTCAGTCGGCAAACCTCAACCTTAATTAGCTGAGGGATTGTTTTATTTCCTTAAGTTAAAGTCTTTGGGTTTTCGTTGGCTGGGATGCTATGGCTCTCGCCATTATTAAAATTTGTAGTTGTTGTAAATAATGGGCAATGGTTGAAGCCTTTCATAAGTACGATACTATTTTTATAGTACGGTCGTTATGGGTTTAATTGGTTTTATATATATATATATATATATATATATATATATATATATAGTTGTTGTTAATCAGTTCTATATTCACCTCTAAGTCTTTTTATGAGCATTCGTGGGCAAGGTTTTCTCCATTTTTGCATTGGTTGCCTATAATCATGTATTGGGCTTTTTACTATTCACTATCTAACATGTACAATTTAGATTTCCTATTTTGTTTCTCTGCTAAAGTTCATGATTGTTATCCTTTTGATTTGATGAAACTTCGCTTGGGTGATTAGCTCATGGGGGTTCCTTCAGAACTCAACTGAGAGCCATACGAACCCTTGCAGATCAATTTATTTATCGCATAACTCTAGTTAGAGCTCCAGTGAACCTAAAATAGATAATACTGGGATAACGTCTTTTTTAGTGAGATTTCATTGTCTCTGGCATTTTTTATGTTTCCTGATGAGGTTAATTAGAATAGTACTTGTTAATTTCTATAAAATGACCATGATTCTAGAATGCGTGTTACAGTTCTAATTACAAAGTATGCTCTTAAACTTTGGCAAGGCAATATGCGTTTAAAAAGGTTAAATGGATATTTCCTCTTTACACTGTAAATTGTTCTTTCATTTATTGCTTTAAATAGCTGATGCATTTTTATTGTGAAGTGGGTGGAGGTTAATTATTATTGTTACTAGTTTTATGCATCGGTGTCTGCAAATGTCAGAATGTGCTAGAAATGTAATGAAAGATAGAATATGCCTATTAATATTAAATGACAGAGTCTTACTAGTAATTAATCAGCATGTTAATTGTTCATTATGTAATAATAAAACCAAAAATATTTCCCTACTAGTGATTACCAAGCACAGAAACAATACTTATTTGTTTTCCTGCTTTGATTATAAATGTGTATGTATTTCCTCTCTCTAGAAGATCTCACCACCCAACCATGGATTTGGCAATTACGTCCAAAATCCCCCTCCGAGCTCTCCCAACTCCTGACAGTGAATAAAATGATGGCAGTCTACTACCTTGGGCATTAGGACTAGGATCTAGCCTCAAGTCTCATACCATTTGACTGTTATCCACAATCTTTTCCCACTGGCTAATTCGTCCAGCTCAAGGAAACTATCAAGAGCATAGTTCTTGATCCCATCCCTCTGTATCTTGTTTTTCCAACCCCCCAGGTTTATGTCACTTCCCTTTCTGAGGGAAGAGATGGGCAGCTAATTGGAACTGTTTAAGGAGTTATTTAACTGATTCATCTAGTTCTTTTACAAACTAATAAAAAAAATTAATTAATAATTAACAAAATATGTTCTAGCTTCTCAGCCTTAGTTCTTCAACAATCGAGTTTAAACAAATTAAAAATTGAAAGTAATAAGTTAAACTTGGTAATAAGTAATTGTCGATGTATCATTAGGTGTTACAGCTCCCTCCCCTTGAGACGAACACCATCTTTGGTGTTCTTTTCAGGAAAATAGTGTCAGATAGGCTTTCTACATAGTTTCCTCCTCTTCCCAGGTAGCCTCATTTGGGCCAAAGTGCTTCCACTGCACTTTAAACTGGGTGATGCCTTGTTTCGGAAAGATGGTTTCTCTGCGATCGAGGATATGAAGAGGCTCTTGTAGAAATTCTCCCTCGAGTTCAACTTGCACAAATATAATCTGTTGTGAGAAATTTTCAAAACAACAATTCATAAGTTATTGATTTTTATTCTTTTATTACTTGTATATTCTCCCAATTAATAATATGTCGAGGGTCGTACACATATCTTTTTAACAAAGAGACATGAAAAGAATTGTGGACTTGGATATGGCCTGGGAGTGCTAGCTTGTAGGCTACCGGTCGAATCTGTTCCAAGATTTGAAACGTTCCATAGTACCGGGGTGCTAATTTAGCACAACCCTTCCACTGTAAGGTACTTTTCTGGGGTTTGACTTTTAGGTATACATGATCCCCCAACTGAAATTTCTTATGAGATCTTTTCTTATCTGCATAAATAGTTTTCCTATACTAGGCAACTTTTAAATTCTTATGGACCTTTTTAACTGTATCTTCCATTTCGGCTAACATATCAGGACCCAATGTTGATCTATTATCGGGGCTATTCCAATCTGTGGGTACCCTACACTTTCTCCCATATAATACTTCAAAAGGGCTAATGCCCAGTGAGTTGTGATATCCATTGTTGTAGGCGAACTCCACTAGGTGGAGGTAGTCCTCCCACTTATATGGTTGTTGCATAACAAACATTCCCAACATGTCCTCCGGAACTTGATTTACCCTCTCTTTTTGGCCATCTGTGTGTGGATGGTAAGTTGTAATAAATTGAATTTGGGTACCCAACCTAGAGAAGAGGGTTTTCCAAAATGTGGATGTGAATTTTACATCCCTATCAAAGATTACCACCTAGGGTATCCCATGCAACAGGAATATTTCCCTCATGAATATGTTTGCGATCTCCACCGTCTTGTAGGTGGACTTAATGAGTATTAAATGAGCAGTTTTTCTCAGCTTGTCCACCACTGCTATGATTGAGTCATGTTGCTTCTTAGTACGTGGTAACCTGGTGATAAATTCTATAGTGATCGTCTCCCATTTCCACTAAGGAAAGGGTAATGGTTGCAACAGACCAGCGGGATGCTGATGTTCTTCCTTCACCAATTGGCACTCCAAGCATTTAGATAGATATTCAGCAACATCCTTCCTTAAACTTGGTTAGAAATAACTTTTTCTAATGGCAGAAAATAGTTTCTGGTATGTTGGGTGAGCGGCGTAAGGCTTCTTATGGAACTTATCCAATAATAATTGCTTGACATAATTCTGATTAGGAATATATATTATGTTTCTGAATGTTAACATTTTGTCGAGATTAATACCATAATTAGACCGTTCCCCTTTTTCACGAGCTTTCGAGGCTTGCTGCCAAAGAAACGCATATTCTGTGTCTTTGAGGGATGCTTTGCTGATGACATCTAAAAGGTTAGATAGTACTTGATTGTATTGCACCTCACAGATGAAACGCAATTTTCTGCCTAATGCATCGACCACTCGATTTTCCTTCCCCTTAAGGTGCTTCATGTCAAATTCGAATTCACTCAAGAATGTCGTCCATATGGCCTATTGAGTGTTCAAACTAGACTGGTTAAAGAAATTAGTAACGCTACTATGATCAGTCAGTAGCAGAAATTTCTTCCCTAGTAGGTAGTGTCACCACACCTTGAGTGCATGCACCACTGTTGTCAATTCAAGATCATAAGCAGAGTATCGTTGTTCATATTCTTTTAATTTTTATGATTCATAGGCTATAACTTTCCCATCCTAAGTTAATACCCCACCGACAACCTCCTTACTTACATCTGTGCAAACCACAAAAAAAAAAATTATGGATCTGCTACCTTTAGAATAGGGGTAGTAGTAGGTAACTATTTTAACTCCTCAAAACTTTGTTGACATTCAGCTATCCATCGAAAGCTACGCCCCTTTTTCTGCAGAGAGGCCATAGGAAAGCTTACTTTTGAAAAACCTTAATGAATCGATGATAGTAGCTAGCTAGGCCCAAAAAGGATCTAATGTCAATGAAATTCTTTGAGGTGGTCCATTCCATAAAAGTTTTGATCTTTTCTGGATACACCGCTATTCCCTCGACCGAAATCACATGACCCAGATACTGTATTTGACTTTTGAAAAAGTCGCACTTGCTATACTTAGTGTATAGCTGATTGTCCCACAAAACCTGCAATACTATTTTCAAGTGCTTTTCATGCTCCTCCTGGTTTTTATCAAAAATCAGTATATCATCAATGAAAATTAGTAGACATTTATGTAAAATTGGTTGAAAGATACTATGCATCAGACTCATAAAAGTAGCTAGAGCATTAGTAAGGTCAAAAGGAAATACTACGAACTCATAATGGCCGTAACGAGTTTGAAATGCAATTTTTCAAATATCTTCTTCCTTTATCCTTATCTAGTGGTAGTTGGACCTCAGTGAATTTTTGAGAATATAATTGCTCCCTACACTTGGTCAAATAGGTCGTCAATGCATGGTAAGGGATATTTATTTTTGACAATTAGTTTATTTAACTAGCGATAATCAATGCATAGCCTCAAGGTTCCATCCTTCTTTCGCACAAACAACACGTGGGCTCCCGAAGGGGATACACTGGGACAAATGTATCCTTTATCCAGAAGTTCCTGAAGATGCATTTTGAGTTATGTGTGCTCAAGGATACTCATGAAGTAAGGAGATCTTGAAACAGGAGTTTCTCCAGGTATCAATTCAATGGTAAAATCAATGTCACGCTTAGGTGGAAATCTAGAAATGGGTTCAGGGAGCACATCCCTGAAGTCCTGGATTACAAGAATATCTTCGAGGGAAGTCATCTTATTCTTTGAATTGGTATATCCTACTTGGACGGAATAAACATGACAACCCTTCCTAATCCATATTCCCAATGGGTTGGCAGAAATAGGGTGTAGCTTAATATTTTTGATGATCCCTTATATTTCCTTTCTTTGTCCTAATTCTGTGAGATAACTTACATATTTATTTTTACAGTCGACTAGGGAACAAATCGCTTCCAACCAATACATCCTTATTAGTATATCATAGGATCCTAAAGGGAGTACATTAAGGTCAACATGGATTGATTGTCCAGAAATTGTTATAGGATAGCATTCTATTTTCATAGATACTCTTCTTTTCGTCCTTATGGCTAGTTGGACTAACCAAGGTTTCTTAAACTTGTTTCTTTGCAATGGAAATTTCTCTACCACATTAGGACTTATATATCTTAAGCTAACACTTGGATCAAACAAAATAGAAACAGTTTGATCAACAATAATATTTTCACATTTGATCATGGTGGGCTAGTATTTCGCTTGATGATCATCCAGAGTAGCGTTAATTCTAGGCATGCTCTTTGCTATGTCTCCAACTGTGGATGCCTCTTGCATATTTGAAAGTTGTTTTGTTCTACCCTGTGTAGGCAATTTTTGTAATAATGGGATTCTCCACATCCCCAGAATTGCAGAGGTTGTTTTGGTTGTTGGTCATTAATAGGTTTATTGACTCCCTCCGACTATCTATTCTTGGTGTAGTTTGTAAATTTTTGCTTGTTCCTTGGAAATTTGTTGAACGTTCTTTGTTGTATATTATTTCCATTAGCATTCTTTATTTGTCTGCTTGGGGGTAAATTCCTTCCTTTTCTTCTTATTTCCCCTTTGGACCCTTCATTCTTCTATCTTATTTGCTGGTAACAGATGTGAGCTTTTCGAACCGCATCATCCATTGTCCTCGGATAACCAAATTCTAATTTTTCCTTCATAAAATTGGGCATACTACTAATAAATCACTGAATCTTACCTTTTTCTTCTTTTATATACAGAACGTATCATAATAGGGATATAAATTACTTCACGTATTCATTAATGGTCAAGGTTACCAACCTTAATTCATGGAATTCCTTTTCCTTTTCATCATAGTGCTGCTCCGTTAAATACTTATCCTCGAAATGCTTCTGAAATTCTTGCCACGTAACTTATTCCTCATCAATGTTTCTCACAATTTTGATTTCCTCCCACCAAAGGGTGGCCTTACCCCTTAGTTGATAAACTGCCAGCTATGCTTTAATTTTTTCAGTGTAGTCATAAATCTGAAAGTACTTAATCATGTCGATTAACCATGCTTCAACTGCTTCTTTAGATTCTCCTTCAAAGAGTGACGATTTTATCTTTTTAAACTCGCCTTGTAATTCCATTTTCCATTTCTTGGTTTTACGCTAGTTGGAAATGTTATCCAAATGTTCTTCCTCATCTTCTTTGTGCCCTTCGACTGTCTCTGCATTATCTTTACCATGGTGGACTGTTGGAGTCCTTTCCCTATCCTCTACGTTGGGATCCGGTCGCCATTATTTTGTCGGTCGGATAGACTTTTTAGGATTCTTTCTTGTTCCCTCCTAAGTCGTCTGTTTTCCGTACTTAGATTTGTCATCTCCAAACATAATTGTTGAATTTTTTCAAAGAGTAGCATTGTCTTGGCAATATTCCTCTCCTGGCTTTATCCATATGTCTGGGTTGGTCCCTACATACTTTCTTTTGGCTGGTTGGATGTTCTGGAAGTCCTCTTCATTTCTGCCCTTTGGGTGCAGATCTTTTTCTTTATGTGCACATTCAAACTTACTCAGTTATTTATTATAGATTTATATACAAATATATTTTTTTGTTCATATTTGTATGTATATATTGATCCCAAAAATCTCATTGTGTGAACATGTCGCTCTGATAACATTTGTAATAAACTAATACATGAAACTAAATAAAAAAATAAATTTTATTACCATTATGCTTTATGAATTTTACTAAGGCCTACCATGATAGAAAGCTTCGGGTCATTTGGTGGACAATGTTAAAAGACCAAAGGGTACTATCATCCATACAAAAATTACTCCCTCCTTGCTCGCACACATTTGGTATAATGAATCTCCATAAATTCATAGATAAACTTGAGGCCCCGCTAACACTAGAGTCCTACATTTACTAACGAAGGGACTAGCCTAAAAAATCTAGACCCTGACACCTGGCCTAACCTACATTGTTAGATAGGGAGAAATCTACGACTTCCAAGATTTAGGTTTTTCATGGTGGAAGAACGCAAATGCTATGTAATGTTTTGGTCATTTGGAAACACCGTGAGGTTTTCCAGCTTGGACCTGCGACTGTAGGGTGAACTAGATGGTAGACGGTGGTATGGAACAACTTCCCTGCAAGGACCATATCCACAGGCCTCCAGGTATATCATGGAGGGCAGTAAAAGGACCCAAACTCACCTGGCATTCTGATTCTTTCTTTGTTTAACATACATTCCCATTTCAACTTACCCGGCTCATGTAACAGGTAAAACCATTGATAGTTAGTCTCTTCGCCCCAGAAGGACGTGTTTGGATTCCCACTGTAATCAAGAGGTTAAAAATACTATAATAGGAGTGGTTTCATGTAAATTTACCCCTAAAGAACCCCTAACAATGGTTTTCATACTCTCTCAGGTGTCTCTCGCCTCCCTTCGCTCGGTATTCCTCATCTCCAGTAAGCATGCTCTCCACACAAGCTCTTCTTTGCTAAATTCTTACTTCCACTTGGTTTTAGGGTTTAATCTTTGGCATTTCATTAATTGTAGGTATGTTTTGGCTGAAATATATATATCCGAAAGGGGGGTTTCGGAGCGAGACAACTCTCTCACAACAATTTTTATCTTCAATTTCATGTTGGTCAATCCTCCAGCTTGTCCTAGGGATTTGTTACTCAGGCGACCAACCTCAACCTCAATTAGCTGAGGGATTGTTTTATTTCCCTAAGTTAATATCTTTGGGTTTTCATTAGCTCGGATGTCACGGCTCTCACGGAAATTAAAAATTGTAATTGTTCTAAATGATAGGAAATCATTGAACCCTTTCATGAGTATGATACTAGTTTTACAGTACCATCATTATGGGTTTAATTGATTGTTTATTTATATATAGTTGTTGTTAATCCAGTTATGTGTTCACCTCTGAGTCTTTTTATGGGGATTCATTGTCAGGCTTTTCTCCATTTTTTGGGTTGGTCACCTATAATCAGGTTTTCCTATTTTTGTTTCTCTACTAAATTTTAGGATTGTTATCCTTTTGATTTGATGAAACTTTTCTTGGGTGATTGGCTCAAGGGGTGCCTTCAAACTTGACCGAGAGCCATACGAACACTTGCGGATGAATTTATTTATCACACAGCTCTGGTTAGAGCTCCAGAGAACCTAAAATAGATAATACTTGGATAACAACTTTTTGAGTGAGATTTCATTATCTCTGGCATTTGTTATGTTTCCTGATGAGGTTAATCAGAATAGTACTTGTTAATTTCTATAAAATGACCATGATTCTAGAATATATGTTACAGTTCTAATTACAAAGTATGTTGTTAAACCTCGGCAAGGCAACATGTATTTAGAAAGGTTAAATTGATATTTTCTCTTTCCACTGTAAATTATTCTTTTAGTTATTGCTTTAAATAGCTGATGCATTTTTATTCTGAAGTGGGTGAAGGTTAACTATTATCATTACTTCTTTTATGCATAGATGTATGCAAATGTCAGAATATGCCTATTAATATAAAATGACAGAGTCTTACTAGTAATTAATCAACATGTTGATTTTTCATTACATAATAATAAAACCAATAATATTTTCCTACTAGTCATTACAAAGAACAAAAACACTACTTATCTGTTTTTGTGCTTTGATTATAAACATGCACGTATTTCCTAGAAGGTCTCACCACCCAGCCACGGATATGGAAATTACGTCCAAAATGACCCTCTGAGCTCTTCCAACTCCTAACAGTGAATAAAATGATGGCAGTCCAATACCTTGGGCATCAAGACTATGGTCTAGCCTCAAGTCTCATACCTTTCGACTATTATCCATAATCCTTTGCCACTGGCTAATTCTTCCAGCTCAAGGAAATTATCAACAACATAATTCTTCCTCCCATGCCTCTATATCTTATTTTTCCAACCACCCTAGGGTTCTGTCACTTCCTTCTTTAAGGGAAGAGATGGGAGACTGCTTGTAACTGTTTAAGAATTTATTTAACTGATTCTTCCATTTCTTTTACAAACTGATCAAATTCTTTTAATTAATAATTAACAAAATAT
This sequence comes from Pinus taeda, assembly GCA_000404065.3. NCBI lineage: Eukaryota > Viridiplantae > Streptophyta > Pinopsida > Pinales > Pinaceae > Pinus > Pinus taeda. The sequence goes on along the minus strand of APFE030466595.1, from coordinate 6,155 downwards.
GTTCTTACTTCTCAACCTTAATTCTTTAACAATCGAGGTTAAACATAATAGAAATTGAAAGTAATAAGTAAAACTTGGTAGTAAGTAAATGTTGGTGCATGACTGGGTGTTACAACTATTTAATATAAAATTTTGGAATAATAATTTGTCAATTGAATTAGATTTTTTATAAATCTAGTTAATATAAAATTTGTCAATTTGATTGATTTTTTTTTTTATTTCTTTTTAGTAAAACGATAATTTATTAATTTATTAATCTAAATTTTTCTTATTTTAAATTTATTAAAACAAATTCTTGAATCAAAGTATGGCAAAGGTTATTTTCTGAAAGAATTAATTCCATGAAATTTCAATTATAATATTGTATAAAAAAGTATAAATTTAAATTCACAAATTAATTGGTGAAATAATTACAGTACATAAAAAAAATTAAAGAAAAATCACTTCTTTAATTACGGAGGATTCTCATACATCAAGTGGATTATTCATGTGATACATTCATCTTTAATGATGGATTATTCATGTAATAGATTCATCTTTAATTATGGAGGATTCTCACACATCAAGTGGATTATTCATGTAATATATTCATCTAGACAATTTTCAACTCTCCTAAACAATGGTCAAGCTTGTCAACCATAATTAACCATGGGCATGTGGACCATCTAATAGGACAACCACATGAATAAAGTGGTTGATATAAGTCATCAACGTAATTTTCAACATTTTATATAGAAACAAATGCTATTATATTAAGTGGAAAATGACAAATAGACTTTTATGATTTAAGGGTTATTATTTGTTTCCTAATTTACCTAATTATTTAAAGAACTTTAATATTAGATTAATTTTGATCTATACAATTTTAGATAATTTGATTAATTTTTATATATAAAAATTTTATGAAAATAGTAAAAATAAAATGGAGATATAGTGAAAAAAACATATCATAATTCATCATTGTAAAGATAAAAATACTAACGTTGTTACAAATATTTTAAAATTAAAATCAAGCATATCATAATAAAATCATTTGACAAAATTTGTTTATTATAATCAAACGTTATCATAATAAAATCATTTGACAAAATTTATTTATTATATTTTTTAATGATATGAATATGAGACAACAACTATTATAATATTTAGCATTATTAAAAGAAAATTAAATTTAAAATAAAATAGAATATAAAAAAATATTTAAGTCTTTCCAAAACCCTTCCAAACAATGAAATGAAATAGACCAAGAAGGCTTTCAAAGAGACCAGAATTGAAGAAAAGAAAATAAGAATACAGATGGGTCATCCCCTACTACAAACCCTAAACCTAACAAAAGATTCTAGATCCTCAACAACTCTAATCCCAAATAGCTTGCTAATAAGTGCATCCATTCCATGACTGCTAAAGCCCATTGATGAAAACCAAACTAGGGGTCTGAAAATTCTGATCCCACGATGGCTTCATTCACAAATCCTGTGGGTTATGGGCCCACAAATCTATCTTATTTTACCATTTTGTGTGAAAATGAGACTCATATATCCACCCAAATATTGTGCAAGAATGAACATGTCTCCATTTAAACCTGAAATCTAGTATTTCACCTCCATCCAAGGCTATATACAAGGCCATTGTTACTCTCTCATCCCTAAACTCCACTCCAATCTTCAATCTTAGCAGTAATGTTTTTGGCCACCACCAACTTGATGTCAATTCAAGAATTGAGTGTCATTAGCTATCCATACTCCCACTAAGGCCGAAAAAATACCTGCACTCCAAGACCGAACTCACACTCCACCTTGGCATCAAAGGTCAGGGTCTTAACTTTAGTTTTGGGTCCATTGTTTTGTTTCTATGTGGCTGATATCAACTAGTGTAAGGCCCAACTAGCTTATTGAGTCCCATCTGAGTTGGAGTCGAGATGGTCATCCCCTTCAAAGCATTTACATTACATTGTGGCCCGATCTCGCAGGCCCCAACTCCCTTTCTTGACTCACCAACCCTTGACTAGTTATAGTGCCATCCTTGGTGCGCTTTCTCCGTCGTTGAATTGATTCCAATGTTGTATCCACCCAAAATTTCATGCATCCACCTCTCATAATGATATAAAATTTAAGGCCTCAGCCTATTTTGGTGGAAATGTGGCCAACATCAAACTGTAACCCCTCACTTGGTTGATACCTCTACCTCAACTCTGACATTGCAATAAAATTTTCTCTCATGGCTCAACAAAAACCCATGAACATGTTATAATGAACAAAAATCCAAATAAACACATAGATGATATATTAAAAGGAATAAAAGGATTGCATATAGGGACTCTCAGCCTCACGGGCCTCAACCTAAGTCAAAATTTCCCTGGTCGCTTATTCGGCCTGATGTTTACTTGGATTGGTATTCATCTGACATATTGCATGCCAACTGTATATACATAGAAGAAAAATACAAATAAAACCCTAAACTATCACGAGGATTCACATCCTCTACACCTAATTTCCTTCTAGATTGTTTCAATATTCACTAAGTTTTACATAAAACTTAAAAAATTGTGTCGTCTTCAATGAACACCATGAGTCCCTCTCTAGAAACCTCTCGAAACCAAATTCAATTGGGGGTATAACATATGACCCTGCATCATACTCCCAAATATTCATGGTCTCCTGATCATGTGCTTCATTGTTGAATCTCACCCATCACCATCTCAGTCTTATTTTGTCTCAATTATTGTTGAGCTTCAATTCATACTTAGTAGTGAGCTACAACCATATCCTCCATGGACACCTCACCAAATCTCTCCTCTGGCCTGATCTTTTGGCATCACAAGTTCACCTCCACTAGAACCTCTTAAGCTTCCTTTGATCCTTTGGAAGTTACATGCTACTCACCTCCCTCAACAATTCTATGCACAACCCAAATTGTGGAATTGTTGCAACAACCTTTACTTCTCCTGTAGGAAATTTTTCATTGCTCTAATACCACTTGATGAAATCTGAACTAGGGGTCTATCAATTTGATCCCTTGGGGGATGCATTCCGAAATCATGTGGGTTATGGGCCCATATTTATAACTTCTTTAACTGTTTTATACAACAATGAGACTCACGACTCCCCCCAACAACTACACAACAATAAAAATTTCTCCATTTAAAACTCAACTCTTGTGTTTAACCTCTATCTAGATTTTTGTACAAGACCATTGTACCCCCCTTGACCCTAAACTCCACTTCAATATTTAAACTTGGTGATAGTGTTTTTAGCCACCAACAATTTCACATGAATTTGAGGACTGAGCACTATCGACTCACCATACGCCTACGAAGGTCGAAAAACTATGCACACAAAAGGCTCAAACTCACACTCTGCCTTGGTGTCAAAGGTTGGGGTCTTAACTTTGGTTGGGGTTGGACCCCTTTGTTTCTCTTATGTTTCTCTCGATAGGTGCAAGTCCTAACTAGTCGATTGCATCCAACCTGAGTCGGGTGCGGGTTGGTTGTCTCCTTCCTAGCAATTACATTGCATTGCAGCCTAGCCACACACTCCCCAACTCCATTTCTTAACTTTATCACTCTTTACCAGTTCCAATGCCATCCTTTGTGGACTTCAATTATTTTTTATCATATTCCAGTGTTTTCATCCACCCAAATATTTAGGTATCCAGCTCTCGCAGTGATATAAACTTCAAAGTATTAGCCTCTTCTATTGGAAACTTGGCCATCATCAAAATTTATCCCCTCACTTAGATGATACCTCTGCCTTGACTACAACCCTATAATAAAATTTACTCTCATGGTTTGGTAAAAACTCATGAGCACAATAAAATGAACAAACAATCAAATAAACAAGCAAGTGATATATTAAAAGGAATAAAATATTGACATACATGGCCTCTCAGCCTAACGAGCCTCAACCTAACTCAAAATTATCTTGATCGCTTCTCTCGGCCTTGTTATCGCCTAAATTGACCTTAGGTTGAAGAGACGCAATTCTAGGGTACCAAAAACCACGCTTAACCTAGTATTCATCCCTACTAGGTCGGGAGATGGCTCTCTCCTTATTGATCTCAATCAAGATGACTATATCAGGAACAAGATTTTATGCTAGGTATAGTAGCTCAAGGGTTTGGATTGAAGTTGTTGGTGTTTTTTGCTAGATTAGGAGGAGCTGGGCAATTTGGGTCTCGAAAACTAAGTCAAAATTGCAGGGGAATCTATGGGGCAAGGTAAGTATGAGCTTCAGCTCCTTAAGCTTGATGGGGTGAAATGCTAGACTGGTGAGGAGCTAGGAAGAGCATGAGCAAGTCATGAATCCTTCCTAAATAGTAGAAAAATATGAAATACTGTTGTTTTCCCAAGGCAGAGCATTAAAACCTAATATATTCCACCTATCTGACTTGAAAACAACCAATCAGAATATATTACATGAAAGAGGCATACATAAATGACATGAGAACATAATAACAGAAGAAGAAACACATGGTAAAGGCCATACCACAAGGATCCCATAAATATAGTTGTAATTTTATTAGTTTCCTGCCAAAACTGCTACAAAGTGATATGTGTTCAGCACATGAGCATCCAGCTAAATCCAACCCTTGCCAATGACAAAGAAAATACATGATATAGACTTTCAAAACACTCATCCTAACCATCATGGGTCGAAACCATGAGAAGAGGAGTTGTTTCAACCATTTACAAACAAGGAACAAGAATCTAGGCAGTCAAATAGCTTGCCTCTAAAATAGGCGAAACTGATTCATTACCCTAAAAACCTCTTTTTATCTAATGAATCTACCATCTACTAGTGTTTGACTATTACATTTACAAAACATAACATTAATTACATCATTAGATTCACCTCTATGAGGGATAAAAGAAGGAAATAGTTGAAATTTAGCAAAACAGTCATCCTCAGTGAAAATGCCCTATGTGCAGCACCACTGGTCCTACGCACAACGCCATTTGTCATACGCACAATTCCATTTTGAATTCACGTTTGGAGGCCTTCCCATCATCCAAATTGAACCCAGTTTAGCTCATTGGAATGGTATTCATGTCTATCTTCTAGAACACCTAGAATTTATGGATTTGGAGCTCATTTGCACCTTCAAAAACGGATTCTCCCAAGGCCTCTTCTGTGTTTCCAAAAACTGGCAGCAAGGCCAAATGTTAAGTGTTTTTGGACCTTCTGGCAGACTAAATTTGCTCCAAAAATTCTGAAAATTTCTAGAGTGCATGTCGTTGATGCCATGAATCCAAAAATACAACGTGTTTGTGCATTGGGTGCCCCTAGAAAAAGAACAGCGCCGGTGGCACTGTGCTTCTGAGTAGTTTTTTTGTGTTTTGAATTTCCAAAATTTCAAAATGACAAAATTTCCTCAAAAACGGCCCAAGATTTGTGTGAGGCACCACCATCAAATTATTTGGTTAGACAAGGAGGCTTTAGCCAACATTTTTAATCTATCCTCTTCCTTTTTTCTCTCTAAACCCTCCTTAACCTAGCTTTCAACTTTCTAATCCTTAGGTTACAAATTTTCAACTTTCTAATCCTCAAGTTACAAATTTTATTGCAGGTCATGTAATGGTATGCCAAGTGTCTAAGCATTTTCTTGTCCCTATTGGCCTTCTCAATGAGCCCTTTTAGATGTATGTTGACTCTCTCAAGCCAAGTCTCTGTATCATTTTCAATCTACTCCTCAATAGGAGTCAATGTGACATGAGCCTCTTTTCCAATTTGCCTTCTTGCTTTCAGCACTTCCGGCTCCATGAGGACTTGTTTGTCACTCAACTGTTTGTTTTCCTATTCTAAGTATGTGATGACATACTTGGCTCTCTCTAAGTTGTCCACCAAATCTTGTATTTGAGCTTCCCTTTCTCGTATGATGATGTCTTTGATCGTTTCTTGATCTTTAGCCTCTAAATCAATTACCTCAATTTCATGCTGCTCAGGCTCACCATGTTCTTCCAAATCAAACTCCCTTTCTTTCTCCTCATCCAAGTCATCCTCATGTACCTTTTCCTTCCCTTTGTTCAGTTGCTCAACCTGTACCTATTTTGTCGATGTAGAAGGCAAAGCCCCTTCCACACCTTGTGGAGATAACATTTTCCTATGGACTGATGAAGAAGGCAAGGTCCCTTCCACACCTTGTGGAGTAAACACTTG
>APFE030466584.1:0-11869 GCA_000404065.3 Pinus taeda | reverse complement strand
TTGATCCAAACCTATACTTCAAGGTTGAAAAGGACATGCCTCTCATTTTGGTCCTTTATGTTGATGATCTCTTTCTGACTGGTGCGAACCCTCTCATTTATTAATTCAAGAGGGAGTTAACTTCTGAGTTCGAGATGAAGGACCTAGGACTGATGCACTACTTGGCCTGGAGGTTTGGCAAAATCCAAGAGAGATTTTCCTTTCTCAAGGAAAATACATTGTGAAGCTGCTAGAGAGATGTGGGATGGTGGATTGCACGTTTGTGTCTACTCCGATGGAACTCAACTTCAAGAAGCTATGTGGAAGTGTTGTTGGGCTGAATTGGCAAACCCTTTTGAGTATCGACAACTTGTTGGGTTCCTGATGTTCTTAGTAAACTCTCGTCCAGATGTATGCTTCATTGTGAATACTTTGAGTCAATTTATGGTTGAGCCTCATCACATACATTGGATTGCTACTAAGAATCTCTTGAGATATCTCCATGGCACAATCAACTATGGGTTGAGATACACTACCAGGAATTTGAGGCTTCATGGATATTCTGACATTGACTGGGTAAGCAGTTTGGTGAATCGAAAGAGCGCGTCTGGATGTTGCTTCTCATTGGGGTCTACTTCAATTTCTTGGATGAGCAGGAAGCAGAAATCAGTTGCTCTAAGCATCGTCAAGGCTGAATAAATTGCAACTAGTATGGGTTGTTGTGAAGCTATATGGTTGAGGAAGCTCTTCAATGAGATATTTGAGCACGTGTTGGATACCACCGTGATTTATTGCGATAACCAGAGTGTTATTCGCCTTTCAGAGAATCTCGTGTTCCACAACCACTCCAAGTACATTAATATCAAGTACCACTTTATCTCGGATATGGTACAATGGGGAGAAGCAAGGCTCCAAATCATCAGGACTAATGAGCAGATTTTTGACATTCTCACAAAGCTCTTGGGGAAGGTCAAGTTCTTAGCCTTCTGAGATAGACTTGGAGTCATGGAAGGCCCTCTCATGAGGGTCCTGCCTGAGTTGGACATTGAGCTCTGGGAGCTCTTGGGGGTTTGGGGTATTTCTTGGAGCTATGAGCAACAATAGGGTGACTGGTTCACCTTCCCCTATAGGTGTGTTGTGTACAGGGTGAGTGGTTCACCTTACCCTATGATACCCCATGATGGTTGACATGTGTGTAGGGTGAGTGGTTCACTTCCCCTATGATTGATGACACATGTGTGTAGGGTGAGTGGTTCACCTTCCCTTGCGATTGATGATATATGCATAGGATGAGTGGTTCACCTTCTCCTGTGGATGCCCCAACATACATCCTACCCATGTAGTTTGGTACTTATGGGAAGTACCTCTCATCTGGCCAATGAGTTGGGAAAAGTATATAGGGACCTTAGTACTATAGATGGATGCGTTGTGTATTGTCTCCCTATGTCTAGGATGCATGGTGTTCAACACTTGATATGGGATGAAGTTTGATTGGGTTTTTACCCCTACACTAACTTTGGTCAGTGGAGAGTGGTAAGGTCTTGTGACTCTCGATCAATTCTTCTTCATTATCTATATCAGTGTTCAACAAAGTTGAGACGAGTTGCAGAGATAGTACATGATGACAGGATGGCATGATGATGGATGGATTAGCAGGTGGAATTCTCCCTAGTTGAGAGGGAGTTTTAAAATTGGAAACTAGGGCCAAATTCCACTTTGGACAGCTCATTTGATGGAGATGATGATTGCATTGAATTCCTCTTTTCGAGAGGACCAAAATCGACTTAAAGATCATCAAATTTGGACAAGGGAAAATATGTTTTTGAGGTCAAACCCACACGTGCAAATTGTCAAGGTCGACCACATCATCATGTAGGCTCATGAAGCCCAATGGACGTGTCACTTGAGCCCCAACGACTTGTATAAATATAAGAGACCTCAAACCTCATTTGGCATCATATCATCACACACAATCTTCTCTCTCCTTCTTTGATTGGTTTGAACAGCTTATTGGGCATATCTATTCTCTCACACGTGTGGTAAGAAGGACGAATTTTAGGATAAATTACAGGGCCAAAATTTTAGAATTTTGTTGCAGGTTTGACTAACGTTGATCAAGCACTTGGACCATCAGTTTGATTGTGATTTTTGGGTCAGAATTTTGTTTTGGCGGGACACATTTATTGGCACATGAACTAAGGCATTATGTTGACTTTGACCATAGACCAATCACGGGGTTGACCACAGAGTTGACTGCATAGTTTGACCAAGTTTGACCATTGTTTTCATGATTGTTTTGGGTTGTATTTGACCACTTCAGAAGGGTGAGTTTGATTGCCTTCGACCAAGCTCCAAAGAGGATTGCTTATTTTTGCATTGACCATCGTTGACTTTCTAGTTAGGGCAGAATTTGACTATTGTTCATTGCAAATTTGACAAGGCTCTTTTGACTTTGATTTGGCAAGTCAATTTTGACTTTTGAACTCTCTCTCTCTTTGTTGAACATTTGATATAATAAAAAGAAGAATTGATCAAAGGGTTTTCCCCAACCTTGGGGTTTTTTCTTGGCATTCGACAAATCTAGTGTTCTCTTGTCTTGGCTTGTCTTTTGCATTTTATTATTCATGTTCTATCTACAATTATTGTCAATGTGATTTATGGTTAATGTGATTGCTATTGGAAATTGTCATTGCGTTGTTAAAAGAACATTGAGGTAATTGTGCAAAGCATAGAACATACCATTGTTAACTAAAATTAACAATTGTCCTATATAAATAAATATATATATAGATAGATATAGATATATCTATCTAGGAGGTCGAATAGGTGGCTCTTGGAGGACTGAGCTGACTTGTTCCCAAGGAGCATTGACTTGTACATTTTGGTGGACTTTGACTCAATAAAATTCAAAATTATTTTTCTTACAAATGTCCAAATGGAACATGACTCAAGTACATTTTCTTTGACTCAAAATAATTTCTTTTTGACTCTTATAAACATGAAGAACATGCTTTGAACAAAATAAAATAATAATAATAATGAATATGATAAAAAATTATGAAGCTTGACAATGGTTACATTTTCAACACTCCCTCTTAACTAGGGAGGTATTCATAATGATTCAACAAGACAATCTCAAGTTAAAATATCCATATAAGAAAGGATCCGGATTGATAAGCATCGATGATTTACTTCATCATAGCCAGCATTGTCAAAACATCAAGGCTTAGGAAAATAAGCTCTATCTCTCAAATAGATCAGAGCACAATGTTGGGAGGCATAAATTTGGACACCACTACCCCTCAAGGCATATACCCCACCCAAGCGTTCACTAAGTATGTCCTCATAGGACCATTTCCTAATCCATTTTTACAATACTTGACACTAGGAAATGTCGGTCCTCAAGACTATTCTTATCTTAGATCAATGTACTTGACTGGGCGGTTAGTCCTAGTCACAGTACAGAGCTTCAAATAATATCAGTCCCAGATGCTTATCCAATCCACCTTTCTCCCTACTAGTGTTCATGTACTAGGCTTACGATTGTTAGTCCTACCCATAGTACATGACATATAGAGAATACAGTGTCCACCCTCACTCCCTTTTAACCAGTGAGGAGGTCCTCACTCCCTCTCAATCAAGGAGGAGACATCCAGAAGTCTAAGCTTGTCTATAAATTCCATGAAAAGAATTGTTCAATTCATCGGCTACTTGTTCTTCTATGGAGATTTGTTGTAGTTTCTCAGCTTCTATCTGCATCATACTCTCGAATCATAAAGCACCTTGACCTTCTTGGTTCTCTGACAACCTTCATGCAACTTTGATTAATTGAATCTGATATGTCTTCAAGTACTTCGTCAAACACCTTATGGAGCCAAACTTCTTCAAAGTTGATTGCACAAGCCCTTACATCTTCCTTCATATTGCAACAGAATTCTACTTCACGCTCTTCCAAGAAATCATATCAGATCTGGGCTTAGGGGACCAATCAGCTTCAAGTAGTTTTGTATCCATCCAAAATCTGACAGCTCCCTCTTTCCAGTTAAGGTAAGTGAACTTCTTCCCTTTTATGTTGCCTTCCTTATTCTTAATCTTCATGATTTGTTATGTTCTTCCGATTCTTCCATCAAGTTTAGATAGTTCCTCTTTGAGGAGAGTTAGATCCCTCTCAATCTTGGACCTTTTCATCATTCTTATCCTCATGTCAGCACAATGTCATTCTTGTCATTCTCAAGAGCTAGGTTTTCTTTTTACAGCGGAAACTATTAGTTAGGGTTAGGGTTTTCTAATTCAAACTTTTGCTTGGGTTTACAAACCCTAGATGCTTCAAGTTCCAAAGTCTTCAAGACCTGCCATTCAAAAATTGCAAATTCCACAAGCATACTAATGGGTTAGTTGCAAACCCTAGAAATGTTATTAGCAAGCCCTCTATTCATGAGATGGAATTCATTTCATTCCTTGAATTCAGAAATCTAATCTTTGTATGCAAGGAAAGAATTTGAATGCTATCATATCAATCAAGCCACGATTTCTAATGTATCTATGCAGACCTTTTATAGTACGTCACTATCTTTCAAAAGGTCATTAGCTTATTCTTTATGTTATTTCCTAGATGTGACTTCACCATGACCTAGAAGACTTGGTATCATGTGCAATATAATTGACATAGGTCATTTGATGCAAGTGAACAATTTTTTTCCATACCTCTTCAATTTTACCTAATTCGTCCTTGCAGAGATCTGATCCTATGACTTTTCTTCAATTGTCATGTACCAACTTTCTCCAACAAAGGTGCCTCGATCCTTTAACCATTGTACTAGGATATGAACCACAGAAATTTCTTTGGGCTACTTTCTTTGTCTTAACTCCTTGCAAATTTCATAGATAGGTCAGCTTCATTGATGTAAATCATCCTTCTTTTATGTATAGGAAAGTAGTATAGTAGCTTCACATGTGCCACTTAGATGAGCTTGATATGCCTTCAGATGTCTTATCATAGTTCTTTCTACAAGGAGATATAACACTACTTCCAGTAATTTGTTTTACAGAGTTCACAAAGATAGGCCTTATCATGCTAGATATTTAGGCTTGGCATTATATTTGGATTCAGATAATTCCGCTCTTTTACCACAGAGTCTTGGCTTCTAGTGATGATTTTGATCCCTTCCACAGACTATATATTTCAGTCGTTCAATCCTATAGCATAGAGTTGATCACAAAATTTTGATTCATTTTGCACAAAGGTATACCACAGAGAGGCTCGATCCTTTAGAGAGATATGTTACAGATAATACTTGTTTTTTATGTCTTTAAGCTCATCATTCGTACAGTTACATGCCTCAGAGATTCCACAGAGTTATGAGATTATCCATATGATCTTTGGTTCCTTTCATAGACATAGTTTCTTTAACTTTAGATCACAATGCACATGATGAACCTTAGATCTTCATGACACACTTCTGTCGTTTGTCCCTCAGGTCTATAACATCATAACTTGCATATAATCACAGTGCCATAGAAAGTTTTTGGATGTCATTGCAATATAGTGTCACAGTAAGGTTTGGATTAGTCATAGGTTTAGGACATTGTCTTTGTCTTTGTAACACTTTGTTGTTCTATAAAAAAATTTCTTTTTGAAATTAGATACTTCATCATACTAGACTTTTATGCTTTCATAGAGAGAGATGGACTTCCTCAACCTCATCATTTGTCCCAAAACATATCTACTTAAACTTCAAGAAATTTGGATGCTTCAGATGCCTCAGAAATGCCACAGAGCCTTTTGTATTGATCAAAGAACAGTGCCTGTATATGTTGGTAAGTTCCAACTGTATTCTTTTCAAAAAATTTGGATGCTTGTCTCTTAACTTGTATAGTCCCACAAATATATAGATCTTGGATATCGTGATATTGCCTTAGAAAACTATCATAGGTCTTGATCCAAGTTGCAGAAGAATAAAGCCATAGGTACATTTCGCATATCATAGTACACTAGGGTCCTTGCATTCCACAGAAGATTCATATAAATTTTAGAGAGTATCAAATGCAAACTTTGGCCTTCTTAGTAGAGATTAATAGGTGACTTATGCTTGGTCTTGATTACAAACTTCGTTCTTCAAGATTTTTGGTCTTTGTACATTTGTCCTTTGTATGGAGATAAAACGTTGTCTCAGTTTCAGACCTTCTTGACATCCCTTAGATTCTATAGATTTCGGATCATTGTCTCAAGATCCTTACCACAGAACTCGGATAGGTGCTTCAGATTTTGGTCAAGTCACCAGGGGGACTCAGATTTGTATCTTAGACATACAAAACTTTGAAATGATGCCACAGAGTTTTGTCACAGGACGAGGTAGACTTTCTTGCTTATTTAATCTTTCTTACTCTGATACCATGTTTAAATTCAGATAGATAATGGAATTTTTTATCATGGTAATTACTTGTGACTGATATGCATTCTTTTCTTAGTATTTAACTTGTTTAGTTATGTCATCAAGCAATTACACATTAGCAAAATATAGAGAACATAATGCACAAGAGATGAGAGACAAAAATTAGGCTCCAAGCCAGGGCAAAACCCCACAAGGGGGAAAACCTAAGTTACCAAGATTCGGATCCGAATATGGATACGGATCCGCCAGTTTTTTGAAAAGCCAGGATCTGGATATGGCAAGTACAAACAATTTAAAATATTTTATATTTAAAATTAAATTTATATAAAAAAAAATCTCATATATTATTTTAAATATATAGTTTATACTATTGTTACTAGAAAAATACTTATTAGATAGATACATTTCAGAATAATATATCATGTATAAATATTAATTTCAAAGATTAATAAATTGTAAAATAAAAAAAAATTAACTTCTGTTAAATTTAAAATATAAAACTTTTATATAATACTGGTTAAAATATTATTAATTTTCAGGCTGCGACAAAAATTAGTTATTAAATTTAAATAATATTTAATTAAATGTATACCATTTAATATGAAACATTATTTACTAGTTATTATTTTAAATTAAAGGAACTTACTTTATAGAACTTACTTTACGAAACTTTTAAAATAAACATATAATTTAATTAGAATTATCCAAACGTCCACATCTTATAATCTTGAAATAAAGTTTATAATATGGTCAACCACATGTTTATAATCTTGAAATTAATGAACTCCCTTGTTAATTATTCACGCGGCTGAGTTTTCCAATATTGTTATTCATCCGCTAACATTTTCATTCTGGAATTTGCGCTGAGATATAATTTGGAGATATGTGCTGACGTCAAACCATTTTACGCGTGGCTGATTTTTCCAATATCATTATTCATCCGCTGACATTTTCATTCTGGAATTCTGCACTGAGATATAATTTGGAAATATGTGCTGACGTCAAACCATTTTACACAGACAAATGTTGGGCAGGGCGGATCTTCATGGATCCGGATCCGAATCTGTCTCTGATCCGGGGATTTGCGAATCTAGCCACTGGGCTTGACGGATCCGGTAACATAGGGGAAAACCCAACAACAATCCTTCTCTTATAGAATCAGATCAAAATGAGATATCCAAGACCAAGACCAAGACCGGAGCTGCCACCAAAATTCCAATTCCAGCCCTCAAAGTCATTTCCAAAGTCAAAGTCAACATAGGTCAAACTGGTCAACCTCCTGAAATTTCGGGCCAGCAATAAGCTCTAAAATTCAGCCCTGCAACTAGATCAGAAATTTGGCCTTTTCTTCACAGAAATTCTTCCTTGTGTGTGAGTACCCTTTTTCTTCCTCCTTTTCTTCATTAGTTAGGTGCAGAAGATATGTATGATGATGATGATTGTATGTCCTTCAAAGTGATCAAACTGTCCTCTATATATATCTGTCCAGGAGGTCGAATAGGTGGCTCTTGGAGGACTGAGCTGACTTGTTCCCAAGGAGGGCCGACTTGTACATTTTGGTGGACTTCGACTCAATAAAAATTCAAAAAAAAAAATTCTTACAAATGTCCAAGTGGGACATGACTCAAGTACATTTTCTTTGACTCAAAATAATTTCTTTTTGACTCTTATAAGCATGAAGAACATGCTTTGACCAATATAAAATAATGAATATGATAAAATTACATTATGAAAACCAACACTAGTTACATTTTCAACAGCAAACATTCAAAGTTCGAAGTCAAAACCAAAGCCAAGATGTCCCTCCACAACTAAAGACAAAAGTATCGAAGAGGACACTTCAAGAAGAGGGAATCACCCATGGTAACTCTCCCCGGGAATCCTTTGAGAACAAAGCATCTTTGAAGGGGAAGTTAATGTAACATACATGATGTATGTATATATTACATACTATTACATTACATTTTAACAATAATAATTATAATCACCAAGGGTCATAACCCTTCACCCTTGTGACCAGTCAATCAACATATATACTATCATGAGAGATCTTGTGATCATCATTCCATCATTTTCATTCAATAATGTAATATGTTACAGATATATCTATATTTTGGAGCAATAGCACCATTGCACTTATTGCAGAGTTCTCAGTGTTTGGTTGTCAATATAGTTTAATGATTAAAGATAGATTCCATATATCAGGCCTTATAGATGGTTACTGCCTGTTTTGCCATAAAGGAAAAACTATTAAACGTATTATGTGGAGCCGCAATGTTGCCAGAACAATTTGAGCATGGGCTGCTGCTGAATACAATGATACATCGGTCTCTTTGTTGACCCCTTTTGTAAAGGGACTGTTTTGGCAGCAAATGGATGACCCACCGACCATTAGGTGGGAAGAAGGATTTTGGACATCATCAGATTGACAGACATTTTCCTGTAAGGAAAAGGCAATGTCATTCACCATAAAGGGGCACAACTAATCTGTTTCATTTTGCGAGAAAATCACAACTTTTAGATCAGTGTTGGTTGCACAGATTTCAGGTAGGATTGGCATTTTCAGGAAATTCTTGAGATCACAGTGAAAGCTGACATGCTAATTTTCTTTGCTTCTGTAGGGAGTGGTAACCTGCCTGTGCACACTTTGTTTCCATGATGTACAATTGTCAGTATGTTTGTTATTTGTCAGTGATGAAGTCTAAGATGCATTTTTTGAGGAACTAAAAGGAAGAAAATGGATTCCCTTACCTGAGATAATGGATAAAAGAAAGTCAGTTTCCCCTTGCCCACAATCAGATTTTTTTTTTTTTTTTTTGTTTTTTAATAATATTTTTTTAATTTTCTTCAGGGACCACTGCTCTGACTGACCTATATATATACTATATATATATTTATAGAGAGAAGAGAGAGAAGAGAGAGAGAGCGCAGGGTTAGAATATGCTAATATAATATTTTTGGGGACACTGCTCTAACTGACCCCATATATATTTTCAATAGATACCACAGGGTTAGAATATGCTAATATAATCATAATTGGCATTATGGTATGCATGTAAATGTAACATTTGATGTTGCCTTCTGAACTTATTCATAGATTTTGTGCCTCCTGCTTTTGAGATTTAAATCTTGTCCTTTTTCTTTGCTATGGTAATAAGGGAGTTATTGGCTATTTTAATGGTACAAATAAACTATTGGACCCTGATGCTTTAATTTATGACTTCTAATCATTTGCCTTTTCTACGTGTTTACAGAAGGGTTCACCTGTACGTGCTATTACAATAGTGTCTGTGTTGAGATGCCTGGAAAAAGCTCCTCTACTGCCATCATTGGATTGGGGTGGTCTTATGAGAGGGTTTATGCGATACAAGGATCATAGTTCACAGAACCAGTTGCTTCTTGTTTCTAATACCCAAGCAGTGATCCAGACTTCTAGTTTACGAGAAGCATGTATTCATTTCTCATTTGTGCATGCAGAGCGTATTCCTTCCCTACTGAACTTCCTTGATGATCTCTGTGAGTTATCAAGGTTCAACATGCTGGAAATTTCATTGCAATCTGTTCTACTGCTACATATGGTAGATATGACAAGAATATTCTCTCGATCTAGAATGGAGAAGTTTTTCAGTGACATATTAGATTTCATCAGCCGTTGGTTGATTTTGGAAATCCCAAAACATGACACTGAACAAGAAACTGAGTCAAACAGCTATTTAAAAATTGCCTTTTGGAAGAGCCTTTATAAATGTCTAACAGAGATTTTATCACCCTTATCAGAGATTTATCTTCCAGATATATTAAACTGTATGGAAATCTTATTCCAACTCTTACCCCCAGTGCCTTCTAACCTTTCAGAAATGTGCCAAACTGGCAGTAAGTTTTATTCTTCTGAACAGGAGTGGTCACAAGCCTTAAAGTGCCTTATAAATGCTCCAAAAGAATGGCTTCTAGATATTCTCCAGGTACAGATTCTCTTCTGGGCACACTCTGTCTTTGACATCAGAATTTCACTTATTTAATTAAAGAGTCCATATATGAAAATGTACAGATTTATTATAGGTATTGTCTTATCATTCTTGATTGTCTACAGGTTAAAGTAAAGGATTCTGAAGAGAAAGAAAAATCCTCAGCTGCAGTGAGTAAAGTAATTATGGCTAGTGCGAGACTGGTTGTAAGCAATGATATAACATACTCAGAACTGGGAAAAGCTCGCTCTTATCTCTTGAATAAGAAATCAAGTGGTTGGTGCTATTTGACATGGAAATATTTATTTTGTGCATACAAAAATTGGGATTTATTGTAGAGACTTGGCATATATCTTGAATCTTTCTAGTGAGAGACTTAGAAATATCCTGATTTTGCATTGAATTTCTCGACATATTTCAGATATCTGGAGCCTGCTTCTGGAGGTTGCTATGGCACTACGGCATGCAACATTTGATGTTAAAAGACAGTGGTTGCTTGATACAATTGAAACAAGCTGCATCACAAAGTATCCTTCCACGGTTAGTATTGGAATCATCCTCTTTGAAGTTATATGTATTATCTTATATCTAGTATCATGCAATTTTGTAGGATCCGTTTTCTTTCTGCTTATTGTTAACTTTAAAGCCCCCCATTTTTGTGGTTTTCTTAGATGGGAGATGCTCCAGCCATCCTTTTTACTGTTATTAGCATTTAATGTACTTTTGAGCAGTGTTATCAGAACCAGTCAGTCCAGCCATTTTTGGCCCAAAACCAGTCCGAACTGTGCCTCCAAACCAGAATAGGCTGGTTCAGTACCAAACTGGCCGGTTTTGTAATGGAACCAGCCGGTTCAGTACCAAACCGGCCAGTTG
Organism: Pinus taeda; assembly: GCA_000404065.3. Taxonomy (NCBI): domain Eukaryota; kingdom Viridiplantae; phylum Streptophyta; class Pinopsida; order Pinales; family Pinaceae; genus Pinus; species Pinus taeda. Next base: position 660 of record APFE030466584.1, on the reverse strand, counting down.
AAGACCGGTTTTGTGCAGTTTGTACCTATGCAGGCAAGTGTAAAAATTTACATTTTTTTTGTTCTTTTATTTTTTCAGTTGGTTGGCCCACTTCTAGTTCTCCCCTAGGGTAGCCTAATATTCAAGCCTATAGCCCTAGTATTGCTATTGAATTCATGGTAATGTAAATTCTTAAAGTAAAACGATGTTCATTCTTTTACTTAAATTTTTAACAATACCACGAAATGACTCGTGATGTTTGAGAGTGGTTACAGCCTCATTGGATTTCATATGGAGAAAGTAGAATTTTAGATTTCACTCAAAATCAAGCAAACTTGACAGTGTTTCAGGATTTCAGGATTGGGGGATTGCAATGTTTCCATTGGATATTTGTTGAAATTTGGTATCGGAGGACAGGTGGTTCCTTAAGGCTTTGATCTTTTTGGCCTAGGGAAAAGAGTCCAAAAGAATTTAATTTTTCTCCTAAAGTAACTTTATAATTTTTATAAAGTTAAATCTAATTTAAAAGAGACTTTAAATGATAAAGTTACTAAAGTCTAATTTTAAAGTGATTTTAATAAAGTTAATGTAAAATTAGAAAGAAAAAGTGACTTTGGAAATAAATGACTAAGTGGGTCTTTATTAAAGTGGAGTGAGTTAAAAAATAAAAAGTGAGATTTA
>APFE030466578.1:0-10956 GCA_000404065.3 Pinus taeda | reverse complement strand
AAAACAAATATTATAATATAAATTCCAAATATTACGGTACTTAATTATTAATCACTCAATATAATATATTACTGCTATCAAATATATACTTATAACTTTAAATAACATACACCTATAACTTTAAATAACATGAAATTAATTTATTTCAATAAAAACAAATATTAGAGAATTCCAAATATTACTGCACTTCTTTATAAGATTGTTGTTTGAGAGGGTAGTAATGACGTTTTTGCAAAAAAGTGAACAGTAAAAAATACGTTTTAGAACTTTGAAAGCCCATCACAAAAAACGGCTTTTTAAAATTTTTAAACGTGAAATACGGTCAAAATGCCTTGTGACGGGCATTTTGCCCGTCAAATTCCAACCCTGCCCCCCACCATCATATCATGCACTTCTCGTGCCTTCCCTAGATAACTTTATCAAACGATTCTTTAACGACCCTTTGTGGTGTCCACTATTTAGAGGTGCTTTAGAGACATTTTTTCATACTTTGATTGTTGTCATTTCTTGTTGGAAGTGTGGGTTGTAACAATGACCCTTATAATATAGATTGGATCTTGCGGAGGTGTATTTTTAAAATAAATCTTTAATTTTAGTGAGAGAATAAAATATTAGTTTAAAATTTTGTTTTTACAATGTCGTTGAACCATTTGGAAGGCTAGGAATGAAATGCTTTCCTAAGGAAATGTTGAAACCCCTCTTATATATTTATGCTAGATCAATTTTTTTTTGAAGGAGAAAATTTTTAAGATCCCCATATAGATTAGGCATCTTCAAGCCTTGTTCAAGCCATTGGGGTTCCTTAATGGTGCGTTCAAGCCATTGGGGTTCCTTAATGGTGCGTTTGAAGGAAAATTAAACATTGTGATTGCTAAAATTAAATGTTGCAATTGCGATTGGAAATATCTATATTTTTCGTGGGTAATTTAAATTGAATTGCCATAAACACTTTATAGTTAAGTTTACTTTCTTTTAAAAACTATGTTTGAAAATTATACCTTCACTTAACTTCCAATCACGCTTACAATTCATAGATAATGGTTGGAGATTTTTTATTTATTTTTAGTTTTATATCATAAGGTAACACTATGTTTTTTTTTTTTTTTTGTGTGTTCTCAAACACTGTGTTAAAGTTTTTTTTTGTTTGAAACTGAAAATTAACAGTTAAATATATTTTCACATTTTTTTTTGTTTGAAACTGAAAATTAACAGTTAAATATATTTTCACATTTTTTTTTGTTTGAAACTGAAAATTAACAGTTAAAATTAAATACATAGGCAAACTTTTACGAGTGGTCGGACGTTTTATATAAAGATTATCTAACTTCAACTTTCTTTTTCTTTAATGAGTGCTCGCACACCTTATAGAAAGATTACATGAGGATGTCCATTGTGTTTGGATTTTATTTTGATAAAAACCTAGTAATTTCAACACTAATAAGCCAGATACTAATGTTATTGTATGGATTTGGACTGATTCATAATTATAAATTAGTACAATTTAATATAAATGTGGTTGATAAATGTGGATAGCATATGATATTAATATTAATATTATATTAATAATAATAAAAAAGTTAAAATAATTTAATAAATTAATAACAATATATATGGAAATATTAATAAAAATAATTGAACACATTTCAATAAAACGAAGGAGTTTTATATTTAATAAAAAATTAATAAACTAAAAATATAACAATATTTTTGATAGAAAAATACAAAATCATAACATCAACGAATGTGAAATGTTGCTAAAATAATGTTGGAAATTAAAAATAAAAAATAAAGTCACTAATTAAGTATAAGCATAGGCAAAATGAAATATATTGAAGAGAACATAAATCTCAACATGAACAACAATTATTGTCAATCACTAAAAAGCATTAACAATAGTTAAGAAAGGATGATTTTGACAATGTCGTTGACAATACAACAAAGAAAAGAGATGAAATTTTAAACATTACAGGGTGAATGACAACAATCCAAAGTTTAGTAACATTGAAAAAAAAAATAACAATAACACCACATTCGACAACGAAATTCAACTCTCAACACTCGACCAGAACAAAATTATTTCATATCAGCGTCTTCCAAAACACAGCTGGATCGGTGGCAAAAGCAACGTGAAGTCAAATCAACAGGATAATGATCACGATACTTGACACTTTCAAGCCAATCCCTTCTTGTCTTCCTCCCTGATTCTCTTTTGTGCAAATGATATAAAGTTTGAGCATCTTATTTCATTCCACTCAAAACACAGATATGCTCATTAGCAAAATGAGGATGGAAGCCATGTCTTCTATCAAACCTTTCACAAATAAAGGTAACAAAACTAATGGTTCTTGTAATTGAATTAATTGCTCTAATGTAATAATTACCATCAATGTTCTCCATATTTATTAATCATTGACAAAAACATATAAATAAAATCACTGCATTCAAAGAGAACAAATTAACAAAAACATAACTATTTATTTATGATTTTGCTTCTTTCATATCAAACATAAATATAAAAGGATTCAGAAGAAGGACAGAATAAAACATAAACAACTACAATTCAACAAATCAAACCACAATTGCTCTGAAATAGTCTATTTACTAAAAAAATCATTTATGAACACCAAACTGCATTGAAGATAAATACCCAAAAAATGATATTGACTTTAATTGCTCCTCCTCTTTCTTTCTAAGTGTAACATATGCACTATCTTTCATTTTTGCATAACGTTGAAAAGGAAAAGGTAGTGAAATCTGAAAACCATGTATTGATTTCACTCTCGATATAGTTGTAAATGTTAGACCCTGTTTTTCTCTGTCTCCAATATCTACAGTGGATTGTTGCAAAGTCGTCCCCTGTGATTTGTGTATTGTCAACGCCCATTCCATTTTCAAAGGAATTTGCCTCATACCTTCCCTAAGAACAAGCTAAATATGTACAAGAACTGGAAAATCCTTATCAAATGGAACACCACAATACTTTTCAAACATAATTGTAACAAATTGTGGTAGTTGCGGAGCTTTGAACCAGGCACAAAGAAAATATTTTCAATATATCCAAGTGCACCATTAACGAGACCAACTTCAAGCCACAAATTACACATTAATATCACGCTCTCTCCATGACATAGTGGTACTTCTCACTTCAATGTCATCATCACTATCACTTTTTCTTGTTCTTCTACTACTTTCGACAACGCATTTCACAATAGGAGAATTTAATGCTTTAAGCATTTTCCAATTGTGTAAATTGATGAGATTAATTTTCACAAATAAGAGAACCGAAGAATCAAACAAAATCATTTTTTGTTGATCCAAGAAAGTATCAAAACGGGTCATAAGAAAATCCCAATCAACAAGAGAAGGTTCCACATTTCTAATATTGGTTAAAAGATTGCGAAAAGATGTTTGTCTGGGATCATCTCCTTACTTCCTATAAATTTTGTCCTGAGAAACTACAATGTTGAAGCTTTCCCACAAAACTTTCCTAGTTGTTCTACCTGCATACAATGGTTTATCCTTAACAAGAGGTAGTTGCGCGAGGTCACCCACAAGAATGATGGACCTACCATCAAAAGGATAGTCCTTATTTTCAGGAAAGGCTTCTCGCAAACAAGAATCTATTTGTATGAATAGCCTTGGACCTATAAAACTCATATCATTAATCATTAAATATCGAACATGTCTCATTTCCTCATGGAACACTACCAGAGCCTGCCCACACAGTGGCTTCATATCTTTTATAGGAATTTTTAAAGCAGAATGTATTGTTTTCCCGCGCATGTTAAAAGCAACAATACCAGTTGGAGCAAGCAATAGCAATGGACATTTTCCATTCGTTGTTGCACTAGAAAGGGCACAAGAAATACACCCATTGAGAGAAGACTTCCCTATTCCAACAGAACCTGGAATAATCATTTTCAAAGCACCATCATCTCCACCATTAGCAAAATGTCGGAAATTAATTTCAAAAGCAGCTAGTTGTTTTTCTGATAGAGATGAAGGTGACAAATATGTGTTCGTAACAAGCCTAGAATTCAAAAAACCTGTAGACTGCGCATGTTTTACAAAATTGAATCCTTCTTCTAAGAAATAATTTGACACCACCATTTCCTACCAATTATAATCAACATCAAAGTCCCTTCTACCAAGATTATCAAGGTCTCAAATTTTCACATGGCTTGGAGGAACTAACCACGAAAAAACCTACCACTCTTCAAAATATCGATTAACATTTTCTTCATGTATAAGTGGCTCCACATCCTCTTCATCACCTTCATTTGGAAAAGGGGCTTGATCAACATGCCACAGATGATATCTACAATTTCTCCAACTCTCAACAATACTTTCAGTGGAAAACCCAATATCTGAACCAACATCACAAAATGACTTGTATAAAAGAAACTCACTCCAGCAAAACACGAACGGTAGCCTACTTATCACGTGGCCTCCATTTTTCCTACCTACGCTTCTCCTAAAAAATCCATGATCTTGTTGCTTCTATCAAGCATAAATGTTCCAAAAAAATAGGTCGCCTTTGATAAACTTGAATGAAATTATTTCATCACAAAGCTTCATCAGAATGCAATAAAACCCTTTGATACACTTTCTTGCCAACATTCAAGGAGAAGAATTTCTGACTACAAACAAAAAGAGGCAGCTTTAGCAACAAATGGCATGTCACTTGAGCTCCAATTTCACGCTCAACAAGCATCTCAGTAAGGAACCTTTTATACGCAGATAATGCAAGAGCCTCAAACCCACTCCCACCAGCAACTCTAGTCAACATTTCATAATAACTTTCAAATCTCCTCTCTGCCTTTGAAGCATATTTTTCAATATACTTTAAAACCTGATGTCAAGAAAGAATTGACTGGCAATCAACATTTTCTCACCACATTGTTAAAACATCAACATTATGAACATTTAAACGGTCGTCATTTCGTGTTGGTTCAGACTTCTTTCTCCCTTTCTCATCTATCGACAATGTTGACTCCGGACAAACCTCCCATGGAGCATGATAGCGACATGAAAGAACAAACCCGTTTTTACGTAAACAAGAATCAACATTGCACTTTGTATTCATTTGCACATGATTAACCAAATTCTCATAATCTTCTTCGACATTAGAAGAAAAAATTGTTCATTGTTCAAAACACATGGATCATCATTTAGGGTTTGAGGGATCATGACATTTCAATGATGTATGTCACGATGATTTCATGTTGTAACGTATTTGTCAAAGTACCCCTTTGTTACACCAACAATGGTCGCATCAGACCAATCAATTGTTTCCATATCTGGTGCTTCAGGTAACCATGGAAAACTGTGGATATGAATGAAACCTCTATGCTACCACTTGTACCTGAAAATATTGAAAACATGCAGTTAAAATATAATAAGAAATCATGAAAACATACATTTTCCTTCAAATCATTATAAAATTGTCGCAAAGAAAGAACAACAAACCTATACCAAAAGTTTCTAGCACCAAGATATCTTTGCAAGACTATGTCACGAAAGCTATTGAATCTTTGGTGCTGGTACATAGAAACTATATGCGGGTACTGAATAACATTTTGAATCTTTCTATCATGCTCACTTTGTCGATGAGAATCTATGCTTGAAGGCATGACACTATGCAAATCAAGCCACTTTGTGTCAGCTGCAATCAATGTAAAAAACAAAGTAGGACAACCCAATTGGTTAATCATATCATTTAATTCAGAATGACACTTTGTTCAATAATATCTTGTACCCCTAAGACAAGATCCAAAATGCATTAATTTCTCACCCAAGTTATTATTTGGAAAATCATAAAGTCTTTTACGCAACTCCCGAACAGTTGCAGGCACATTTTCATGAATATTTTTCTTCAAAAAACATGAATTTGTTCCCTGACTATGATGCTGCATAATCATATTCAACAGGAAATATCGAAAGTGTGGATGGCTTCCAAATATTTGATCATAAAATCTCAATAGATGAAAACCATATTCATGCATTTGAACATTGCAAATTCGAGGATGCAACCATTTAGCATCACCGATAGGGAATAAAGTGGGAAACGAAATATCTAGAAGTACTTCAGTATTATATTAATTAATGGGAGATGTACCAATATTTGTCTAATCTATTGATTCAACGGATGTGTTATTTTCGTTTTCAATAAATCTTTTGATTCAATCAACTTCCCGAGATTCAATTGGCAAGCGAGATAAAGGATGACGAGTGATAGTGGAAACAATTAGCCCCATTTGTTTCAATGTTTGCATCCATCCTAGGTATATCATCAACATGTCTATCAACATATTATAACCTGTTAGAAACATCAGTAGCTCTTTCTGGGAGAGAAGCAACTGAATCCATGTCAATTTCAACATCCTTGTAGTACTTGTCCATTTCGCTTTTATACCAAAATGCATCCATCACACGTTGTCTCTTCACATAGCATTCATAGTATTCATATTGTACACCTCACCTTCTTACAATAAAAAAATCTAGTTCTTCAACACGTCGTGGAAGCTTCTTTGTAATCGAAGAAATATCTTGTGGAAAACATATCATGTGGCTGCTATACTTATATTGACCACCACGAGCATGTGTTACTTGCAATAATTGATTTACCCACGCTATTAGCATCTCTTCAAGTTGTGTCAAAACTATTAGAACCTCGGGCTGCTCACCTGGATCCATGTCATTCAAGTGAGAAAGTGATGAGCACCTTTCTCAAGCTTACATATTTTACAAATCGGCCCCTCGTGCAACCTAACAACTTCTATACCAGGATAAAATTTATTACATACATGGCACATATGCACAGAATCCAAACTATCAATCCTTGACCGAAACGTTTTATGCACATCAACCATTTGTTCGCTAAAATGATACCAGCTAGTTTCATTTTCTCTATGAAACACCATCCTAGCTTGGCGATCATGCGAAACAACTCATGGAACTGGAGTATTGGTTATATCATTTCTTTCTATAATAAAATGAGAAATCATTCTTCTATATTCATTACACCTGACGAAATTCTGCTTCGAATAAAGAAAATAATGTTTGTAAGAACAAAGTCTCTATAAGCCAAATAAAATTTATATTACTATAAAAAATATATAATTTACATTTTCTTCATTGTTGCATTGTCCATGCAGAAGCAGTCGAATCGATATTGCTTGCAAATTTCTTTGTCGAACACTATTCAGCTGAACAAAATTCTGCAAAAAAACATCAACAAAGGCATTCCTAAAACAATATAAATGTATCATTGACAACCAATAAACCTTTGAAAATAAATATGCATTAAGCACCTGTGCTCCACCAAGAGGAAAATTATTCTCATATTCTTCACCTTCAATAATATTCTCTGTAGAGCTACGTCGACAAATATTGGTTCCAATGTTTCCCAAATCATCAACCATTCTAGCAAGCATATTACTATCACCATAAACATCATACGCAACAACTTCTTCTCTGGAATCATATTCCCTATCTTCCATTATAACATCTTTTCCACCATTTCCACAAGCCCTAACATTGTTATCTCTATCAAGGTTCCCTACATAAACAAGACCAAAATTTCAAGAGAATCAACAAGAAACCAAACAAAAATACAAACAAAATCTTATGTTATCTACAAACGAAAGTTTCTAAACTTATGATCACTGTTATTGTACATTTCACCATTTCTTGAAGTTTGACAAGTTGGTCGTCCACCCTCGTATTGAGGAAGAAATAAAGGTTTCATTGCTTCTGAATCTATTTGTCGGTTACTAATGATTTTGACATTGTTCTAAAAGAACAATACGATCAAAAAATGAACAGTAAAAAGTTCATAGCATAAGAAAAAAATGCAAAAAAAAAAAAAAATTGAGCTCCTACATTGTTCCAACAAACACATTACATACAAATTCAGGAGCGGTAGCTATATTAACAATAGAGTCACTACAAACAAACACTTGACCCTCTTCACCAACACGGCCTCCCAAATTTTGAACCATTTCAAGAAATTCCTGATTCTTACAGTTCTCATGAACTCCAAAGACTTCATTTCTTTCATTTTTTCAAAGGAAATACCATTGTTTTCGATATGAAAACTCTCTTTCAAAATAGAAAATTCTGGAAAAAAAAAAGTCAATAAGCCTTCAAAAAACATAAGTTGTTTGAGATGATAAACATGCAATGAAATGACAATGAAACAAAAAATTCATCGTTCTTTTCATGCTTACGATTTATAGGTTGTCCTTCATCATCATTCACTAAAGCTCTTTTCTTTCATTCATAGGCAACTCTTCTCCGTGCTTTAATCGCTTCATTGTTCTGTTGATCCCACCGTCGTTGATATTCAAATAATCATTGTCGTGTAGCAGTAGAGGGAAGTTTTTTCGCACCACTCTTGCTTCTTATCTCACTCAACATCTCTATGACAAAGTTTAAGTCAGTTGGAAAGTTGTTTTGCAATTTTGTTTCACGTACAAAAAATTTCCTATTACACATAACGATAGAAGAAGAAGTTGAATAAATTAAAAACAAATAAATACGAACCGCATTTGAAATTTACTATACGTATGTTGTCAATATAACTTAAAATTATCAATTACAATGATCTTAAAAAAATATTTCAAAACATACAAAAGGTCTTCTGCATTATCAAAAAACAAACATGTTCAAGCCTCAAATGCTAAATCAATACATCCTCACATATTGTACCTAGGTCAAGAATATAATGTCCATTATGAATAACTGAAACTACATTTCCATTTTCAATGACATGATCAAAATCGTCCACCATTTGTAGATAGAACCATGATGCTATCTCCTTAATATAACTTCAAAATGTCAATTAAAATGATGTTCAAAATAAATATTTAAAAAAGTTAAAGATACATATGGTGTTCAGTAATACACAAGAAAGAACATCTTCATGCCTCAAAGGCTAATTGAATACATCCACAGGTAGTGGAGGTATGTCAACAATAGAATCTGCATTAGGAACCAGCGAAAAAAGCTTTCCATTTTCAATGACATCATCAAAATCTTCAACTGTTTGTAGATACAAGCATGATGCTTCAATGACGAACAATCCATCAACAATTTTTGTTTTGCATATTCTGCTCAATAAATCATACAACTTTAACTGCACTCCAGATCAACTAAGCATAAGGAATTTTTCTCCAACTATATGCAAAGGTACATAACCTTCACATTTAGTATTTATATTGAAAGACATAGAGTGAAGAAATGACCATTTGTGTCCCCAATCATCTTCAAAATATTCCAAATTTTTCTCTTTCGACAGTCGGCCAAATTCAAAATTCTCTACCTTTCCAAGTGACCAAATAGACGTGTGACCATTATTAACAACACAAACAAGTTGATTCTTATATAACCCTAATGAACTACATTGTATGTCAACAATAGGAACAAAGGAATAACCCCAATTATTTCTATTCAATTCCAACCAGTAGATAATGTAACCATAATTTGGGTAATCTTCATAATCTTTGTGTAAATATACCCAATAAAACTTTCCTTCAAAGAAGATAACCTCCTTTGGTGGAGTTACACCACCATATGGAAGCTTTGTCCTCTTCCAAACATCGTCAAAACTACTGCAAATGAGAAAATGTGAGTTCATGTTTTCACAAACATGTTTCAAAAACACCCATTCATAAGTTTGTGGACTTCATTTTTGAAATAAAGAGAAGAATCCCCGCTCCCCAATAGTAAGAAGCCCAACATTTCTAAAGGTCTTGGTAAAAGGGTTAACAGTGAAATAGTTTTGTATATGTAAATAAATTCTAGGCGTGCTCAAGAGAATCACTGGTCCCACTGTACATTCAATTATGTATGTAGAATGAAGAAAAGGAAACCTCATAGTCAATAAGCGACCACCATTGTTAAGGTATGACGCTAGGAAGCAATCATTGTGAAAAGGAGTGGAGAAAGAAATAAATCCTAACTCCTTCTCGAGACAACAATCGCAAGCCGCAAGAAAAAACAAGTTTTCCAAAACAAAACACCATTGTCTACAAACCAACTTAAATTTCATTAACACTGACAAAGGAAGCCAATGAAAGAGAAGCTCAATAATGTCAAAGGGCAAAAATTTCCAAACAACAGTATCCATACCAAAAGCAACAACCGTTGCTAGAAACAAAGGAAAAATTGCCTTATGTACTGCAAAGAAAAGAAGAGAAATGCTAAATGACAATATGATTAGGAAAACAATCCATTTTCATCTTTACTTGCTTTCTATATACTTCAATATTTCACCAAACAAAGTAGTGCAACTTAAAAATCCAAAATTATTGAAATTTATAACCATTGCGCAAGAACCACTTCTTCAAACATTTTCTCAAAGATGGGTAAGTTAAATATATGATAATTACCCTCACAAAACATATAAAAACATAGGTTTCCATAAGTTTTCATAACTTTCACACAAACATAAAAACTTTGTAACTATATTAATAACGATAAATCCTGATTTAGATGAGCAAATAACACAAAACCTTTTCAATACAATATTAAACCGAACATTAACCATAAATTCATATTTGTGAAAGGCAAAATTTGCAATTTTTGAAGTTTTCATAAGTTTGACGCAAACGGGAAAACTTTGTAATTATATTGAAGTTATCATAAACTCGACACAAACATAAAAAGTTTGTAACTATACCTGTTAAAATATACTCACGTTTAATTAAAATGCATATTTTCATATGATCAATTTTATATATTTCAACTATATAATTTTTCAAAAAAAAACTATTTATTTATATTATATTTTCTATGTATGACAAATATTATAACTATAAAACGTAGATACATATTATTTATGATATTACTTTTCATTCTCTTAATCATATTTCAAATTACCTATATCTTCCACTACTATACATAACGCTAACATTTTAATTTTAAAAACCCTTAAAGATAATACATATACTT
>APFE030466564.1:0-25969 GCA_000404065.3 Pinus taeda | reverse complement strand
TTTTCAAAGTTTTTCATTTTAAAAGAGGTTTACACTTAGAGAGATTTGATCTCTCTATGCTTGCTAGAGATGTGGTTAAGATGGATCTATATTGTTATTATTAATATTAATTAGATGTCACATATTGATTTTATTGAGTTTATTTACTAGAGCGATAGCGAAATATTTTTACCACATCTCCTTCATATTATGTTGTAATATCAATTACTAAATTAATGAGTAAAATGAAGTAGGATTTATTGAATGTTATTATATATATTATATATATACTATATATTATATATTATATATTACTTTTTATATATATATATATATATATATATAATAATTATTTTTGTTTTTTAATATAAGTGTATTGTTTTTTTCTTTCGAGAAATATATATATTTTTTTAAAAATTAGATACGTGCCAACTAATGTTGAGGCCTAGAAGAAATTTACACTATCCACCAATAAAGATTATCTAGATTTTTTTTTTTTATTTTTTTATATTTTTTTTTGTTACAATCCTCTGAGGGAAACATGAATGTTATATGGCATGTCACATTGTCATATTGTTTATATAAATAAAATCACTATACATTTTTTCCTTGGAAAAATGTATGGATGTGTACTTTGGTTATCTTCACTAACATTCAACTACATATGAAATATTGAAATTGCAATTATTCGTTGTTAAAATTTTTCATTTTTATTGCAAAAATGAATTTGACCCTCAAAAACTTCTATTATATCCAAATTATACAATCTCAACATTTTTGTTGGTACTTCAACATATTTCTATTAAGTCATGAGATAGATACATCGTGAGAGACTCCTCCTTAAAGCAAAAATGACCTCATTCCGACTGAATTTGTTAACCTTCAAGTACATAAAAAATATAACTGAGAGTAATTGAGTAAAACTGTTTCGCTTCTATCCATAGCCCACCAGGCACAAAATCTATCAAAAAACTGCAAAAATCCTACTTTCCTCATTACATTTGTTCTACATTGGGGTCATGAGCCTTGTTACATTGATCAGGTTGGATGGTGGAAGACACTGTGTATGTGAAACTCCATACGAGCCATTATGGCTTCAAATCCATCCATGCAATCTTGTAGCCATTACTCGTTCCTATGAAGGGATGCTTGACGATCAAGAATGCGCCCCTGGTTATGCAATATGTCCGCAAAGAAACTGACAAGGTCGACATGGTCCACTTGTTGTGTTTGAGTAAGCTGGTCTACTGAGTGATGGATAAGACGAATTTGGGCCTTAATAGAGTCAAAGGGGGCCGTCAGATCCACAAGTCTAGGTGAATCTCTGCAAGGGGCCACAAACTCCCCTTCCTCCTCTTGGTTTCCTCTGCCCTAGTGGCCACCTCACCACCAAGGTCATCCCCATTGACGAAGCATCATAGAAACACCGTTAGCCCAACAATACTCTCCAATTGATCCTCCCCACAAGGGATATTATGGTTCCATGGACTCCTCACCCCATCACTGCATGAATCTCCTCCCAGGCAGCTACAAAGAGAGGCTATTCTAGCTTCAATGTTTGATTCCACCCCTGGTACGATAAGTTTGAACAACTCCAAAGATGTAAAACAATCTAGATATGGACTGGTACCCGAGGTAGACCTGCTCACTATTCTCACCCTCCTAAACAAACAAAATATCAAAATCACCATCACCCCTTTGCTCCAACAGCAAAGTGAGTGTCATATGTTGCTCTAGCTTTAAAAAATGTCACCACAGATCTACTAACCAGTGGGATGCTTCATATTTTATTATGTCTTTTAAAATAGCAAAGGAAAAAGATGTGACAATAGGCAATAAATCATTTCCAATATGTTATTCCCATAAGTTAAGCTACAATGATAGCTAAGAAATTTTTCTATGCTACTTTTTCCTATGTTATCGCCTTACGATGCAACATGTGATGCAATTGCTAGTTTTACCACATCTCATCCATATTATGTTGTAATAACAACAACTAAATTGATGAGCAAAATGAAAGTAGGATTATTGATGTTTTATAATGCTTTTAATTAAAAATAATGAAATATATATATATATGTGTGTGTGTATTCATTTTTGTTTTTTTTATTATAAGTGACATTGTTTTTCTTTAGAGAATATATAATTTTTTCAAAAGAGATACATGTCAACCTAATGTTGAGCCTAGAAGAATTACACTATTCACCTAGTAAAATGATTATCATAGATTTTTTTTTTTTGGTTACAATCCTCGTGAGGTAAACATGAATGATATATGGCATGTCACATTGTCATATTGTTTATATAAATAAAATTGCTATACCTTTTTTCCTTGTAAAGAATGTATGGATGTGTACTTTGGTTATCATCAGTAGAATTCAACTACATATGAAATGTTGAAATTGCAATTATTCGTTGTTAAATTTGCCATTTTTATTGCAAAAATGAGTTTGACCCTCAAAAACTTATATTATATCGAAATTATACAATCTCAACAAGTTTTTTTGTAATTCAAGAGATTTCTATTAAATCATGAGATAGATATATCGTGGGAGACTCCTCCTTAAAGCAAAAATGGCATCACTCCTACCATATTTGTTAGCCTTCAAGGACATACAAAATATAACTAAGAGTAATTAAGTAAAACTGGTTCACTTTCTATCCATAGCCCACCAGACACAAAATCTATCAAAAAATTGTAAAAAACCTACTTTCGTTATTACATTTGTTCTGCATTAGGGTCATTAGCCTCGTTACATCTATCCACTGGATGATGGAAAGCATCCTATATGTGAGACTCCATATGAGCCATTCTAGCTTCAAATCCATCCATGTGATCATGTGGTCGTTGTTGGTTCCTGTGAAGGGATGCCTAACAATCAAGAATGCGCCCGTGGTTATGCAATATGTCCGCAAATAAACTAGCTAGGTCGGCATGGTCTGCTTGTTGCGTTTGAGTAAGTTGGTCTATTAAATGTTGGAGAAGATGAATTTAGACCTTGATAGAGTCAAAGGGGGTCAACAGACCAATATGCCTAGGCAAATCTCTACGAGGGGCCACAAGCTCCCGTTCCTCCTCTTGGTTTCCTCTGCCCTAATGGCCACCTCCTCGCCGGTATGGCCCCATCGACGAAGCATCATAGAAATTTCATCAGCCCAACAAGACTCTCCAATTGATGCTCCCCACAAGGGAATACTACGGTTCCATGGACTCCTCACCCCGTCACTGCGCGGATCTCCTCCCAGGCAGCTACAAAGAGAGGCTACTCTAGCTTCAAAGTTTGATTCCACCCGAGGCACGATAAGTTTGAACAACTCCAAAGACGTAAAACAATCCAGATATGGATTGGCACCCGAGGCGGACCTGCTCCCTATCCCCACCCTCATGAACAAACAAGATATCAAAATCACCATCGCCCCTTTGCTCCAACAACAAAGCGAGGAAGTTGCGGTGCATGCTAAGCTTTAGAGAGAGGAATTGTTATGGTATATACATACCTTAATTACCCAAGTAAAGCATAGAATAGAGATATCAGAGATCCACAATACAAGTTGAAAAGGTCATGCGCCTTGAAACGCTGCTCGAACCATGCTTCACCACAACCACCTAGGTCGTGAAGGGGGGATCACATTCTGCAAGCCTTCCAACTCTTCTAGTTTCCACGAATAATTCGCTTTAGGGTCCCAAATGATGGGCACACCACGAACTCTTGGTGCTTTGTGGGCTTCAATGTCTGTTGTGGATTGAGTTTTTTTTTGGTCTTTGGAAGGAGTTGATGGGTGAGGTCCACCTCTGTATGCTTTATATTTTTTGGTTCAGAGTTGGGAGTATCTCTGTTTTCTATGGTCTGGTTCACTCTATTTGAGATCCTTGCTGGATCTGCAGCAGTAGGATTGGGTGCAGACGAATTCTGCTAAATATAACAGCTTTAATTTAATTGAAGTGAAGTTTATTGTTTTTTCCTGTGAAAAAAAGTCATCCCCTGACCCATTGTTTCCAATGCCAGTTCATTGTACTAGACATAAAGCGGACCCCTGATTTCGAAAGCTTTGAATTATTTAACACATTGAACTATCCCCCGATTTCGATACCTCTGACGACTTTGCCACCTTGATGGACTAGTAAATGCGCTTTCAAGCGTCTCTCATTCCAATTTCCGATACCTTTGCTTTTGATTTATTTCACATTCATCTAGATGAAGAAAATGCGGTTGGAAATATGTGACACTACTGAAGTGAATAGTTGGATTGTTTAGGTTGTACCCTGTTGCTTTCTACTTTTAAGCCAAATGGCTGGACATTGAACACGACAAATTAAGCATCAGATTTAAGTTTCAGTGTCCATGACTTTGCAAAACTTTTGCAGAGTTTAAGTGTTTTATTTTTATTATCATAATCCTATCAAGTTTGTTGTATATTTTAATTAGAGTGACATCTATAACATGGTTTAAATGTTTTATGTCTTGTTTTTAATAATTAATTTATTTTATTTATTTAAATTATATTTTAGAACGTATAAAATATATTGAATTTTTATGGATTATATAAAAATAGTTATGGAAATGAAATTTCACCGGATTTGAAGTTTTGGGTTTAAATTTTGTGCTATTTCCACGATTAGAGTGACAAGTTGAACATGATGAAGAAATAGTCCTATCAAATTATGGAGTCGTCTATGGAGGCGGAGGAATTGCCTGGACGGTGAGAAGTGGCAAAAAATCTTGTAGAGATAGTGTTTGAATCGTGTTTTTGATAGTGGAAATGGATTCAGCACCATCAAAAACAACTAAAACACCTAAGATTTTAAATTTTAACATCTTTAACTTGGATTTACAAAAATCCTTACAAGATTTTCTCTAAATATAACAAAGATTTCCATTACTTTCCGGACAATTCCTCCTGCTAGTTAAACTACGCCTCAAATTATAATCTCAATAATTTCTAACTAAACTTTTAATAAAATTAATAAAAATATATATATTCAAAATATCAAAAATTTAAAAATATTTATAGTAACTTAATAACTCCAATATATCCCAAAAAAAAATCCAAATTGAAATATTTAGACATTTTAATAAGTTCTAATATATTCCAAAGATCAAAATCTAATAAAAGATTTAACTAACTTTGGTAATTCCATATACTTTAAAATATGGTCAAAATTTTAAAATATTTTAAACTAAATAACCTCCAATTTCCAATTGCCAAATTTCAAATTAAATATAAATAAAATTAATTTAAAAATATACTTAAAACATTTTAACTAAACATACTAATAATTTGTTAGGTTAATTATCTACTTATCTTTTTTGGCATATCAGCATAGTCATTTCTAGAATTTTCTACACAGTCGTCATACTCCAAGAAAATCTGCTATGTTAACTGATAATTACTTTTACCGTATAAATGTTCAAAGATGTAATATTGATACTCAACAAAATTTAAATTTAGACTTGATTGTAAATTTAAATTTAAACTTGAGTAAGAAAATCGGCAAAACAGAATATTTTACAGCAAGGAACACGTTGTATACAGGAGATCTGAAACATGTTTTACAAGTTCGATTCTTCCAGAACGGGTAAAGTCTTTGTCAAAGTGAAAGTTTATATTAATAATGTACTCCATATATATTAAATAATAGAATTTTTTTTATAATTTAGTTTAAGTAAGGAAGAGTTATTATATTATTAAATAAAATCATAGTTTTTTAATTACAGTTATTGAAGACGTTTTTCAATTTAGTATGGTAGAGATGTTTTTGTTTAATATTTTGATTTGATAAAATAAAATTAACAAAAATAAAATAAAATAACATAAAATTCTCCAATCCAATGAGATGTTGTAATGTGATATTTAAAATTTTGGATTGCAACCTATGTTTTTTCCCATGGTATTTTTCTCTAATATAACCTATTTAAAAGCTAATAATTAAACTAGTCTAAATTTATCTTAGCTCCAGATCTACCCAACACTCAGAAGAATAATTAATACTACTGAAAAAAACCATGTCACTTAAAATAATAAACTAATAATATATAAAATGCACACGGACACTTATAAAACTCCTTTCAATTGTAGCCTTTAACTTATTTAGAACTGTTATTTAACTAAGTAAAAGTAATTTTAAATCACCCTCTATTAAAGATAACAATTTACATTCATAATTAACAATATTTTAATTATATAGTTAAAAAAATGAATATAATAAGATATCACTTTAATCAAAATTCTAAATATATAAAAATATTAACATTTTAGGTAATAAATTTTAACATCAAGCTTTCCATGAACATGTCAAAGTGAATGACTTTCTATGAATACGAAAATCCATTCATAATTCTATATATTAGTATAGATTTGTCTAATTTCAGATCTATAAATTTGATGGAGATCAAATATGTCAAGGCCCATTTTTTTTTTTAAAAATACAAATTTAAAGAAAAAGATCTAGATTCATCTCAATATCTATAATCTTGAATGAAAATACATTTTATTATATAAAATATAAATAGTTTCAAATATTAAGTTATATTTGAAAATTTTATTTTTAAAATAAAATAACAAAAATATTAAAAAAAAATGAAGAACTATATCTTATTCACAATAAAAATGAAATTTAGTAAAATATAAATATAGACTATTAAAACCTTTATTTTAAAATAAAACAATAAAAAATATGAATTAGGCAAGTCTTTTCGTTACAAATACATAAGAAATTTTCGTTGGTTTGAGCGGGTTTGGAACCAACAAGTTATGATTCAATTCTATCAATAAAAAAATATGCATATTTTTAAAATACCATGTTTTAATTACATTAGAAATTATTATAACCTTATGATAAAATCATATAAATTGAGTTGTAATATTAATACAACCTTAAAAAAATTAATACTTTATTATTTTTAATTAAAACTAATTCAATATATATATATATATATATATATATTATATATATTATTTTTAATTATAATTTTTATTTTTAATATATATAAAAACTCTATGTACTTAAAAATTCATGATAAATATTTATATATATATAATTATATATATATTTCAAATAGACATTGAAAGGAAGTACACATTTGCTAGAAACCAAGTTGTAAAATACACTTTAAACAGAAATCCAATATTCATATTTCATACCAAACCATAATGTGTACGCGTACTTTTTCTCATTTAGATGCCTTTAAAATTTAATGTGTACGCGTACTTTTTCTCATCGGGATGCCTTTAAAATTTAATGTGTACGCGTACTTTTTCTCATCTGGATGCCTTTGAAATTTTACGAAGTGAATGAGTGGTATTTTGCTTTGACGAATTGGAAATGGAACACACCTCCCTGGTGCATGAATATCATCTATATATGACACCACTGCTGAAATACTTTCAATATTCGTCTACAACTCCAGTTTTCGCCATGGAGGTCGATCCTTCGTTCACACTGAATTCACACAGCCACATGCTTCAACTTCCATGGCTTTGGCCTCTCCTCCTCCTCCTCGTTACAGTTACAGTGAGCCTTGTATACCTTTCAAAACCCAATAGACCATCAATTGCCCAAACATCTCTGTTTGCCTTTCTCAGAAATCAGCACAGGTTTCTGGAGTGGTTAACAGAGGTCCTTTCCTCATCACCCTCTCACACAGTGAAGATAGCAGTTGTGCCAGGCGGAATCCCGGGGATCGTCACAGCGAATCCTGCAAATGTGGAGCATGTACTCAAAACCAATTTCGAGAATTATCCAAAGGGCCAACGTTTCAGATTCCTTTTCCACGATTTCTTGGGCAGAGGAATCTTCAACGTCGACGGGGAACTATGGAAGATTCAGAGGAAGGCTGCCATCTACGAATTCAACACCAAGTCGCTCAGGAATTTTGTGGTGGAGACGGTGCGGTGGGAGATTCAGAATCGCCTCATGGTTGTGCTTCACAATGCAAGCGAACGAGGGGAGGCTGTGGATCTGCAAGATATTCTGCAGCGATTTTCATTTGACAACATTTGCAGAGTTGCGTTCGGGGTCGATCCCGGTTGCCTCCAACCCTCTCTTCCTACATCGCGGTTTGCTGAAGCCTTTGACTGTGCGACTGAGATTTCGTTCGGAAGATTCCTTTACTTGGCTCCTGAGCTCATGATGGGAATCAAGCGCTTCCTCAACGTTGGCTCGGAAAGGCGCCTTCGTGAAGTAGTTGGTGTGGTGGATGAATTTGCTGAGGATGTTATTCGATCGAGAAGGGAAATAAGGAAGAACATTAAGGAAGAACAGCATGACCTTCTTTCCAGATTCATGGCGGCTGTGGACGAGCAGAGATCTAATCATGACCTTAAGCTATTGAAGGAAATGGTGATTAGCATTATGTTAGCGGGCAGAGATACGACCTCCAGTGCTCTCACATGGTTTTTCTGGCTTCTTTCTTCTCAACCCCGTGTAGAAGAAGCCATTCGCCATGAAATTCTGGGAGTCTTAGCCAAACGTGGAGTCAATGGAGAAAAAGAAGGGGAATTAAGAGATGCAGAGTTGTTTAGTTACGAGGAATTGAAATGCATGGCATATCTCCATGGTGCCCTGTGCGAGTCAATGAGATTGTACCCTCCCATCCCTCTTGACACCAAAATTGCTTCTGGGGATGATGTGTTACCAGATGGAACAGTTGTACGCAAAGGGTGGTTCGTAGCTTACAATATCTATTCAATGGGTAGGATGGAAAGCATCTGGGGTAAAGATTTCATGGAGTTCAGGCCAGAGAGATGGCTGAAAGTGGACGGAAGCTTTGAGGTGGAGAACCCTTTCAAGTTTCCAGTATTCAACGCAGGACCTCGGATTTGCCTGGGTAAAGAAATGGCTTTCATACAGATGAAATCCGTCGTTGCCTCTCTTCTTCATCGCTTTACTCTGAAGGTGGGCGTGGAGGAGGGAGTCTGTCCACAGTACACTCTCTCAATCACACTGCGGATGAAGGGCGGGCTCCCGGTTGTTGTTACAAGTCGATAGGTCCAAGCGGATAAGCCAGAGAATTACTCTTCGTAAAAAACTAAGAAATACGGGTAACTATCGCTCGCTGGATTATGCACTCTTGGTTTGGTTTGTAATAGCACATGAGAATTGTTTAGTTTTCTTACCTTTGTGTAACTACGCAATGATATTGGTGGTCGAGGAAGATGTTTTTGGTAACTATCTTTTTTTTTAAAATGAGAAGCGATGATGAGGATTATATTTTCTAACTTTTGAATCCAATAAAGAAATACTGGTCCAGAATAGGATACAAAGCTTTAGATAGCGAGGTTAATTTGTTTTATTTAAAAAATAATAATATTGGAGTTTTTTAATGGAGGTGAAGGAATTGTTTAGATCGTTAAAAGTAGTTGGAATTTGGGTAAAAAAGTTTCAAAAAATCTTGTAGATGCAGTGTTTGAATCATGTTTTTGATGGTGGAAATGGGTTCAGCAACATCAAAAAAGTCTAGGACACTTAAAATTATGAATTTTAACAGCTTTTACTTGGATTTACAAAAATCCATATGGCCGGAATTTCCATAACTTTAAGGGCAAAAAAACATAATTTTTAGACTAAGACAATAATATTAATTTGGAGTATTTATAGAAAAGTAATTAACATAATGAAATAAACATCTCTCTTATTATGTTTTAAGAATATTCAAAGTTGATTAGTTCAATGCATAATTATTTTAAGAATATTCAAAGTTGATTAGTTCAATGCATAATTATCAAGTTTTAATTAGAATTTGGAATGGATATCATAAAAATAGGGTAATTTTTTTTCAAGTTGAAAAGAATTAGACAACATACAACTTTAAAGCTTGGTATATATAATTATAACAACAAGGATGCTTTTTATTTATTTTAATTTTTGAATAATTTTTAATAACTCTAGATAATATAATAACTTTACAAATACAATTCATTTATAAAAAATCACATTTCATTTTCCCTACAAAATTTCTCTCTTTTCAAAATTTCAATTTAAGATTTTTAGTTTCAAAACTATTTATTTAAATTCCTTTTCTAATAAATGTAGATTTAGAAAATTAATGTTCAAAAAATTATATTTGTTTAAACATATTAAAAAAATCAATCAATTTTTATGCAATTAGCCTACTTTCACAAATTCTCTCATTGCTCTCACTAGGCTTGAGTTGACCCAATGGTTAAGAGCATGTGTTTCCTCCTAAGAGGTCACAGGTTCAAAACTAGAGGGCGCTAGAGTATGTATGCCTTTGTAGACTTAACAATCAAATCGCGTGGAGGTGGGTCCCTTGTCCCACAAACAAGGGATGATAATAGTAATAATAAACAAGAGTGAAATTGAAAAATAGAAAACTTTCCAATTTCACCATTACTTTCCATTTCCTTTCCTTTCCTTTTGTGTGCACATGACTATCTATTTGTGTTCCCTTAGCATCCTACACCAACTAAAGAGATACTATATTCAATGGAAAATTTCACAAGGTGTTCCCTCTTTAATCTATCAAAACATAAATCAATTGCTTGCATCCACTTGCTATTTAAGCTAAATTTCAAAACATAAATCAATTGCTTGCATCCACTTGCTATTTAAGCTAAAATTGACAAAGATAGATACAATGAGGTATCAAAATGAGGGGGGAAACAAATGCATAGCAAATTAAATTGGATTTTATTAAGGAAAAATATTTGTTACATTTGTTTCTCATTTTGTAATTTTTTCCAAATCCAAAAAGCTAACAAGTGTCATAATGTTTAGTAGTACATGTTTTCAGTATTAGTCCACATACATTTGGAGAGTTCATTTACCAAAAAGCAAAATAGAGGAACAAACAATCAAAAAGATAAACAACAACAAAAGGAAACAACATATTGATCTGAAAAAATAAATGTCTAGTAAACCAGTATGGAAGGCAGGAGGTGCCCCTCCTCCCTACCACTCCATTAGAAACACAAATAAAAAGAACATATATCACTCTTTTTAACAAGGGTGGGCATCACGTTTGATTCCCTAAAATATATGCAGGAATGTCAAAACTCGGAAAGGTCTTTATTGAGAGCTAATACACCTCTTCAACCTTTGAGATCTGGGGGTCAAAAGTTGTATTTCCCAGAATTTCCAATCTACTGATGGTCTTAGAATCTTCAGAGGCATGGATGCTCTAGATCTCCCTTTTCATTTGCAAACCAAAGACCCCAAGAACCACCATCTTTGCCCTCAAGTTTGTTCCTAAACCCTTGAAATCAATGCATATTATAGTGAATTTAACTAGTATCAAAATCCCATATCTTCACCCAAGCAAAGGAACACCGAAAGAAGTCGTGAGGAGAATGTGGATGACAATATGAATAGGAGGGAGTATGTTGAAAGAAAAATTAAGAGTGTGGTGTTATCACAAGTGTTACTGCCAAAGTTGATGTTGCGAGTGTGAATGATTTGATGGAAATGGCATCGAGCTCCCCTATGTTTTTTTCATGGGGCAAAGGAGAAAGAGGGAAAGAATTTCAAATTTAATTTTTCGTGACATTCAAAAAAGCTTTTGAATTTACCTGTGGCCATTGGTCTAGTCTAAAGTTTTTGAAATAACGATTTTGAATTAGACTTATTGCAACTTTCATTTGTGATAATGCAAGCTTGTTAATTTAAGCAATTGATTAGTGCTAAATGGAAATGCATGAAATGGGTCTGAGGGAGGAAGAAATAAAGCATTGTTCCAGGCAATGAATTCTTCAAACAAGGTATTTCTTTAGCCAGTGAGTTACCAGGCAAGGCACGATAATTTATTTAAGTATATAGTAGTCTGGCCACTTTAAATTCTGAACACACAACTTTGCGTCTTCACAGTTTTGAACATTAAAACACTTCTCCTTAGTTCGAATACATTAGGCACCAAGGGTGTCAACGACCTAGGCAATTATTTTTTGCAGTAATTCATTTTGAAGGTGATGCTTGAGTGAAAATAAAAAAGTATAAGGTGTCATCACACCCTAATATAACAACAAGAGATCATCTATAATGATAACTAAGCTAACTAGACTAGCCCAAATGTGAGAAGGCCAATTCTTCATCGTCCACCATTTGACAAAATACAATTATAAACTAAATTTTGGAAGAAAGCTATGCACCCTCCAGCCATTAGAGTAGATATGCAATTATACTAACCAGTGAGAACAACAAAGTAAATGGAAGAAGATTTACTTGTTGGTTTAAATTGATCAATTTTTCTTGTCTTGTTGGTTTTCTATTAAATATTAAAAGATAAATTAAGAACAACCGTGGTCTACAACAATATCAATAGATGAGATGCAAAGTGTTTCTTTTCCCATGTAAATTCAATGGTTCTAGTGTGCAAACATAAAACCTATGGCATTTACCATAATTCTATGTATTATTGCAACTTTGGATGTCAGGGGGAAATTGAACCTTCAATTGGAATGACATTACCATGGTAGGTTGTAATCAAGAAGAATTATTGATACAAGTGGGGCTAGTCAATCTGAGCAGGATTTCATAATTTCTAGAAATAACTAACTATGGAAAAGATTTAAGAGGACAATAAGGGATCAAACAACAATGGTTGGTATAGTGACCAAGAATACCCACATAGTTTGCTGAGAGAAAGTAAAAAACTACAACATCATCATTTTCCATAGTGACAAGCACAAATGTGTAGTTCAATGAAGTAGAGATGCATCCAATATGAATTTAGCATGCCTAAAAGTATCTAGTACACACTTAAGCCCAGATTTATATAGTGTACATGAGATGACTAAAAGAGGACACTGTGAAGTCGAAGACTACAAAACGATGATATCCTGTAAGTAGAAAGACAATTTGAACTGTAACAAAAAAACACACCCACATGAGCCCATATAGGGAAATTTGAATGCTCCATCCATGTAGACATGAATGTAATAAAAAATTGAGCAACTATAAATAAATCTGTACAATTTCCATTCATTGTTACAAAGATAAAAAAATGTGAATGTATTCATCACTCTCCATCACGATTACACAGTAAAATTCAACATTCCAAAATTTTGATAATTCAATATAATGATTGCACAAAAAAATCAATGTTCAAAATAAAAATGAAAATTTAGAAGACTTAAATTCAAATGAAATACAATAATCCATCCTATAATTGCTATTGCATCATCATCATCATAAGGAGTTGTAACTCTACAAACCTCATTTGAGGTATTTTTCTTCATGATTATAATTTTTTCCTTATAGTTATTGGTAGCATTATATTTTTGGCTTAGATGCATTGTTCATATTAGCGCCTGTTGTGTGAGTTGTTTCATTGGATTTGAGCCCAAAAATACATGCTAGCTGCAAATTTTTGGTAAAAGATGTTTGGGAGCAATAGGAGCAGATTCCAAGGAAGAAAAGAAGAGCCATCCCGACCTTCGATTGAAAGTATCCTGGACAGAAAGCAAAAAAACCAAGAACTAATGCATTATGCTCACTAGGTTGAGGAGGATGGCATGATCCATGGTATTTACAATGACCATTGATGATCCATACATCAATGGAGGATCAATACACACCAAAAAATGATACGCACTAAACCAATTTTTCAGCGTGTCGTTGTAGTTTGTCATGGTTGAGTACACATTCACTCTTTTTATTGTTTATATTGGAGTTGGTTGATGATATGAGTCTCTCTCTTCATAATGGCATCCCTTGTTGAGATTTATGTCCTCTCTGTAGTAAATGACTATGCCTAGGTATATTATGGATATTTAAGTGCAAATATTGTAGTTGTATGCATGGATCATTCCTTAATCTGACAACTTAATGTTGTCAATATATATTGTACATAGGCTTTTATCATATTAGGAAGGGAAGCATAAATTTTTTCCATCCGAAGTATTGTCTTAAGTTTTTGGTTTCACTATCTGCAAGATTTCCTTTGATGAGGAATGAAAACCAAAAAATTCAAAACAATATGTCTAATGTGGAAATCTCCATTTCAATATTTCCATCAATCTCAAGTTTTACAAGGGAAAGTTGAATTCTTCTTTTGAGTCAGCCAGCTAGTTACAAAGAATAGAAGGGGACAATTGCTTTAAATTTATATTTCCTTAAATGTGTGTGTCATAAACCTACTCTTTAAGCTTGCATTACATTTTCTCTGCTTGACGAGGATAGTGCCTCATTAAAAAGTCTATGCAAGTCCACTCCAACATTGATTTAGTGGGATTTTACCACAATAAATAGGTTTGGTTTTCAATGCATGTGGTCCAAGATCTACCTGAGAATTCCTGATGTGACGCCCTAATATCTTAGCCTCAACCCGACCAAGAAAAAATGTGGAGTTACAAATAAAAGTAAATATATAAAAGACATCTAGATCTCACAAATATTTTGTTAGTCCAGTATTTCCATATTCTATAAAACATGGGCTAGCTTTGGGTTACAAATCCTCAAATAGAAGAGCCTACTCCTTCATAGCAACATGACCCAAAAGTTTTACAAATAAAGAAATAAACAAGAACATTTCATTATGTGCTTAAACCCACAACAATATGTACAGAGAGAAACATGTCTCTTGCATTGGATTAGTTGATAAAGATGAATGAAGTATCTACAAATGTACAGGAGATACAATCCAAAGTTGTATGACTATGATTTTATTTACATATTTCCTACATTTTTCATTACAAGGACCTTGGTAACCAACATGTCTTCCATGGCATATCTCACTCCCTCCCTCGCTATTCCATAATCCTTCACACCTCCATAAGGTTGGTTCCAAACCCTCTTGTTGGGAGAATAATTCAAACACATGCCTCCTACATGTACAACATTACACTTGAAATTACACGATACAACATTTGTTTCTTGAAATTTTTATCTTACAAGTAATGTTCACTCATACTTCCTTTACACTTGTCATAAGGATAGAATCAAGACAACAAATAAATTATCCAAAGTAGGTGTAGAACTAGACAAAGGAACGTGGAAAGTCTTTTAGAAAAATTTAGGACAAAATACTAGAATACTTAAGGATAAAATATTTAATATATACACGATCCTAAAAATAAAATATTTATACAATGTTCTTAGATTTTGTCCTTTAGCATTTTCAAAGGATGAATGGATGAAACAATTAGTGAATGATATATGATACCTTTTAGTTTAAACAGATAAGGATGTAAATTCTAGAACTTTTTAATGAGGGGATATTTTTAGTTTGGTAGGGTCCTTTAGCATTTTCAAAGGGAATGGATGAAACAATTAGTGAATGATATATGATACCTTTTAGTTTAAACAGATAAGGATGTAAATTCTGGAACTTTTTAATGAGGGGATACTTTTAGTTTGGTAGGGTCCTTTAGCATTTTCAAAAGATGAATGGATAAAACAATTAGTGAATGATATATGATACCTTTTAGTTTAAAAAGATAAGGATGTAAATTCTAGAACTTTTTAATGAGGGGATATTTTTAGTTTGGTAGGGTTTGAAATGTCATTATTTTTGAAGATTTGATGTATGTATAAAATAATATTATTAAAAATTAATATCGATTCATCTTAACCATAGATATAATAAGTTTATAGAGAGATTAAATTTTTTGAAGTGTAATTTTTTAGAGTGTAAAACTTGAAAAAAGGTTTACATCTTGAGAGGTTTGATCTCTTACATATCTATCAAGCACAAGCACTGAGAGGGACTTAAGGTGCAAACATTTTTCAAAGTTTTGTATTTTAAAAGAGGTTTACACCTCATGAGATTTGATTTCTCTCTATGCTTGTTAGATATGTGGTTAAGATGGATCTATATTATTATTATTATTATTAATTAAATTTTATATATTATATTGAGTTCATTTACTATTGAGTGATAGTGAAATATTTTTACTACATCTCTTTCATATTAGGTTTTAATATCAACAACTAAATTGATGAGCAAAATGAAAGTGAGATTATTGATGTTTTATAATACTTTTAATTAAAAATAATCAAATATATATATTCATTTTTGTTTTTTGTTTTATTTATTTATAAGTGATATTGTTTTTTCTTTAAAGAATATATGACTTAAAAAGATACCTTCCAACTTAATGTTAAGCCTAGAAGAAATTACACTATCCGCCCAATAAAAGGATTATCATAGGATTTTTTTTTTTTTGGGTTACAATCCTCTTGAGGTAAAGATGAATGTTATATGGCATGCCATATTGTTTATATAAATAAAATCACTATACCTTTTTTTCCTTGGAAAAAATGTATGGATGTGTACTTTGGTTATCATAATTAGAATTCAATTACATATGAAATGATGAAATTGCAATTATTCGTTGTTAAATTTGCCAATTTTATTGCAAAAATGAATTTGACCCTAAAAAACTTATATTATATCCAAATTATACAGTCTCAACAATTTTTTTTGTTGTAATTCAACATATTTCTATTAAATCATGAGATAGAGTGGAGACTTCTTAAAACAAAATGGGCTCACTCCTACTGGATTTGTTGGCCTTCAAGTACATACAAATATAACTGAGAGTAACTGAGTAAAACAAGTTCACTTTCTATCCATAGCCCACTAGGCACAAAATCTATCAAAAAACTGCAAAAAGCCTACTTTCCTCATTACATTTGTTCTGCATTGGGGTCATTAGCCTCGTTACCTCTATCAACTAGACGGTGGAAGGCATCGTGTATGTAAGACTCCATATGAGCCATTTTGGCTTCAAATCCATCCATGCAATCTTGTAGTTTTTGTTGGTTCCTGTGAAGGGATGCCTGACGATCAAGAATTTATCCCTGGTTATGCAATATGTTAGCAAAGAAACTCACCAGGTCGGCATGGTCCACTTGCTGCATTTGAGTAAGCTAGTCTAATAAATGCTATATAATACAAATTTGGGCCTTAATAGAGTCAATGGGGGCCGACATATCCACATGTCCAAGTGAATCTCTACAAGGGGCCACAAGCTCCCCTTCCTCCTCTTGGTTTCCTCTACCCTGGTGGCCACCTCCCCACCGAAGGTGACCCCATTGACGATGCATCATAGAAATACCTTCAGCCTAACAAGACTCTCCAATTGATGCTCCTCACAGGGGACCACTGTGGTTCTACGAACTCCTCACAGCATAATTGCGCGAACCTCCTCCCAGGCAGTTATGAAGAGAGTCTACTCTAGCTTCAAAGTCCGATTCCACCCTAGGTACGATAACTCCGAACAACTCCAAAGATGTAAAACAATCCATATATGGATTGGCACCTGAGACAGGATTGCTCCCCATCCCCACTGTCCTAAACAAACAAAACATCAAAATCACCACTGCCCCTTTCCTCCAGCAGCAGAGTGAGGAAGTTGGGGTGTGCGTTGAGCTACGGAGATAGGACTTGTTATGGTATATGCATACCTTAATTACCCAAGCAAAGAGATATCAAATACCTGTGAGACAAGCTGAAAAGGTCTCGCGCATCGGCAAACTGCCTAAACCACGTTTTGCCGCCACCACCACCTAGACCATGAAGGGGGTTAACAATCCGAAAGCCTTTCAACTCTTCCAGTTGCCACGAATAATTCGCTTTAGGGTCCCAAATGATGGGCACACTGCGAACTCTTGGTGCTCTGTGGGCTTCAATGTCTGTTGTTTCAATGGGTTGAGTCTCCTATCCACCAGAGAACCTGGAAATGGTTATGAGGAAACATGCCACAACAAATGCAATTACCCATGCAATTCCTATACTCATTTTTTGGCTTGCCAACTTTGCCATCGTTCTCTTTGCCCCGACAAATATACCAAGCACTGCATCGTGAAAGTTCCCTGAGCCTCTTTCCGACACTCACTTATTATCCCTCAGTGACATTATATCCACCGCGTGTGGGAGGAATAATACTCCCTATCCTTTAATCTTTCTCAACTCACCCCTAAAAAATATACAATCTCAACCATTAATATTTATTATATAAATAAATAATATAATAAAAAGTAATATATATCAATATATCTCCCCTATTTTACTATATATCAATATAGTGAAATTATATATATATAATATATATATATATGGCAAATGCTTTAAACCATCTGCATGTTCCAAAATTGTCAAACCAATTCTGACTGCAGGGTGATCATGTATTTTGTTTCTCTGCCATGACTATGACCCATTCTTTCTGGGTCATTCACTGCCATATGCCAGGGAAATTATTTTTTTTGTTGGTCTTTGGAAAGGGTTGATGGGTGAGGTGTCTGACCTCTGTACTATTTGTAATTTTTGTTTGCAGTTGGGAGTATCTGTTTTCTATGGTCTGGTTGACTCTATTTGACATCCTTGCCTATTCCTAGCACATTCCTCAAGGAATTCTCCTCTATAAATCTGCCCTTCCCACCACAAGCTCCTACACAAACTTGTGCTCTCTATTGCTTTGTCTCACCAACTCTTGCTCACAAAATAATTGATTCAAATTTGTGCCTTCATCCTCCTTATAAGTAATTCAAATAGGCTAAATCTGGCAAGTTCTATTTTTGAAACTCAAAGTAGTGATTGATGAGTAAACTGAGTCTAATTGACTCATGCAATTCATCCTGCCCAGTGTTGCACGAAGCGGGGACGTTTTTTGGAAGGGGGATGCGGAAGCGTCATTTTCCAAAAATCTAGGAAGCAAAGCGTCTGCTATATATATATATATTTATATTTTTTTCCATTTATACTCAAAACAAACATCCCAAATAGGTGGAAGCATCTAGGAAGCGTCCAAAACAAGCGGAAGCGTCCAAAACAAGCGGAAGCATCCAGGAAGTGTCCAAAACAGGCGGAAGCACGCTTCCGGGGATGCTTCCTGTACGAATCTTCATGGGACGCGCTTCGAGCCTTAGAACCGGGGCGGGGGGACGCTTCCTGCAACATTGGTCCTACCTCAATTTAGAACTTGAGGCTCTCTCGTTTGTCTTTTCCCAAAAATAACTCGCACTGGAAGACACCAAACTGAGTCTTCCACTTCTGTATATCAATCAAACTGCTTCATGAACTATCCTATAACTTATAGGAATTCACCCTAATTTTTAGGAAATCATCCTAAATTATAGGAACTCGTGCATGCTAAGGAACACTGCTTCTTGGTCTCTTTGACTAAGGCACAAGTCAAAGGAGGACCTTTCCTGCAACTATTCCAACAATCATGTCCCCAAAGTGATCTTTATGACGTTGGTGTCCAGATTTGGTTGCCTTGACCTTGATTCTTACCATGGTCAACTTTTGATGATAGTGTGATTTTAAATAACCCAAGAACATTGTCAATTTTGAAAAGGAGCTTCATCCTGTTTTCTTTGGTTACCTTTAAAGGTTTTGTACATTTTCATTGGACCACAGAGTCCCTAGTCTTCAATTTGTCGAAGGAAGGGTTGGAGTTTGTCAATGGATGCCATCAGTGGGATTAAATCATCAGGATTTGATGGATATCCAATACTGCAACACCTTTTAAGATTTTGTGAAGGAGATTCAACTTTTCTTTGGCTACCTCAAAGTTTTTGCCCATTTTGATTTCTTTGGATATTGCAATCCTTATTTGCTAGCATTTCTAAGGAGTATTGGAGTCTGTTGAGAGCCACCATCAGAGCGATTAAGTTATAAGTGGTTTATGATATCTCTCAAGTTCCTCCAAGCTTCCAGCTATCTCTTCCTTTAGTCCTTTGCCCGGGATATTCATTCCTGGCTTACCACATAGGTCCGATAATAAACTGGTTTTCTCTCCAGATTCCATTTCTGTTTTTCTTTCTGGGCTTAGAATGTTTCCTAATATTAGCAGAGGCTAGGTTGTAGAAACTTGAGGAAAGATTCAGGTTATTTGTTTGCGGTAGAGGTTTCTCAGTTGAGATGCTGCTTCATGTACTGGGCTTTCCCTAATGTTCTTCTTGATATGTTTGAATTAATGAACACTGACTTGACAGTAACATTCTTGGTACTAGAAGGTCGTCGTTCATAAAGTGCAGATTGTTATCTTCTGACCCATAAGTCAAGTACTAACCTACCTCAATCTCGTACTCTTGAAGAACCACTTATTTTCGAGTATATTTACCCCAACATTCCAAGATCGTTTGACATGGAAAGCTTCCATGTATTTGAAACTAAATTTCAAACTTGTAGCTCCTTCAAGGAGTGCTGGTACAATCGAGTTTCAGTTTTCCCAAACACCATTTGAGCAAATTTATGATCAGCAATGTTTCCATTGGGGATTTGATTTATCAAAGCCTTATAAAAGTTCCACCTTCATTCTTTTGCTTATCCCTGGATATCTGCAATGTTGTTAGTACCCTTCCTAGTCCCATTTATTCAAGGATTTTGTTTTCTAAGCTATCTGTAATTCTCTTGCTTCCACTGTCTTGGGATCACCTTACCATGTAAATTTTAGATTGTGAGAGCTTATGTTCCTTGGAGGAAAGACCGACCTTTTGTGTGGGTTTAATTGCAGCCAACCAGATTAAGTTATTCAATCTGTTTCTTTTATTGCCCAACGTTGTCTTCCACTCATTCTCATTTACAATTCGTTAGTCTTTTCTAGACTACCCTTAAAGGTATCTCTATTTCTAGTAATCTATCTCTACCATATGGCATAGAAGAACAAGTTCAATGTTTTTGAACAAAGCTTTTCCTTGAAACTTCCTTAGCTCGGGATTATCCAAAATAATAAAAGAAAGAAAGTGAATAGTTAGTCATGTCGGAATGTAATAGGTCACGTGTACTGAAAGGGCACATGAAGCGAAAAGTCAAGGGTCAGATTATATCATAAATTGAATACCTTACATGTAATCAATGTCTCCTCTGATCCTCGTTTCACTCAATAAATGTTCTTTCCTTTGAATCAGGCGATCCCATTTGATGTTGTGATCCAATCTATGACAACATGTAGTCATGAGTAGTCTGATTGGCAACGATTGTTTGGCCCTCTGCATGAGGTTTTGGAATCAGTGTAATTCTATTGGCAGTGATTGTTTGCCCACTTTGCATGAGTTTTTGGTCTATTTTCTACTAGTTTTTTTGGCAAGTATTGTTTCAAATGTAAATCGATGGAGACAGTGTTGAGAAAGGCAGAGAAAAGCAGTTTTGTGTTGAAGAACTTTGTCATTGAGATTCGTGCAATGGTGAGGCTGTGAGATGGGCGGGTTGTTGTGAATGCACTAGAAGAAACAAAATAGCTAGTGTGGAGAATGGTTTCAGTGCAGGAGAGAACTTGGAACATTAGTGCTATAAAGTAATATTAGTGGCTCATAGAAGGCATTCTGAACGTGATACTTGGAGCACTTTGTTGTGGAGGTGTAGAAGAGCCTTGGATTCATGGGCATCATGGATGAGGATTTCTGGACAAAGCATAGTACTTAACAAAGTGGTAATTAGTTCATGTTTGAGACAAAGTGAACTAGTGGTTAACGAGGAGACGTTGAGTGAAAAGAGCTAGAATAGAGATGTTGCTCAACCTTGAAAATGAAAAGTATTGGCAAAATGGGTGTCATCTAATGAAGTGAAATGCTACTAAAGGAATATGCAAGCATGTGGTGAGTTAGTTCCTAACAACAACAAAGATTGTTGATAGTTTTGGATTTGGTTTGGTTTCGTGATGGTGTATGTTAGTCCTTGAGTGAATGATTGCATTTGTTTGTTGATTTGTTGGTCCAATTGAGATGAGTGGTAGTAATCCCCATTATTTTTCCACTTTCTCATTGAAAGATTCAACGTCAAAATACTTTGGAGGATGGAGAGAGACAAGAAAAAGAAGAGACACCTACCTTCCTCTCATCCTTGAAGTCACTATGCTAAAACTTACTAAGATTACACTTGCATGGAAGAATATATATGTCTATGGCTAGATAGAGTTGGGATGTGGCTGTTGAAGGGTGTGAAGGATTTCCTTTGCAGCAGTAGGATTGGGTGCAAAGGATTTCTGGCAGATGTAACAGCTTTACATCTTTAATTTAATTGAAATTTGTTGTTTTTCCATGTGAAAAAAAGTCCTCCCCTTACCTATTCCAAAAGTTTCCAATGCCAGTTCATTGTACCAGACATAAGGCGGACCCCTGATTTCGAAAGCTTTAACTTTGAATTATTTAACCCTTTGATGCAATAAATATGCATGGAATTATCCCCGATTTCAATACCTCTGACGACTTTGGCACTCTGATGAACTAGTAAATGCGCTTTGAACCGTCTCTCATTCCGATAGCTTTGCTTTGATTTATTTCACATTCTAGATGTAGAAATGCGGTTGGAATTATTTGAAACCACTAAGTGAATGGCTGCTTTAGGTTGTACTTTTAAGCCAAGTGACTGGACATTGAACACGACAAAATAAGCATCAGATTTAAGATTCCGTGAAATGATAAAAGAAAAATAATTCTTCTTTCTCTGAAAAAGCATAGTTTCAGCGTCCACGGCTTTGACTTTTGCCTATCCTCCTAAGGAGGATCAATTTACTTAAAATATCACAATTTAAAACATTTTAACTAAATATATTAATAATTTTATAGAGAAAAGTTTTTGGTAAAAATAACATTTTATTTTATTTAATTGATACTTGAATTCATAAGTGTGATGTTACATGTGTTACAAATAAGTTGAAAGAAACCAAACCTAACTACAATTAAATAGAAAAACAACAAAATCATTACTTATTACTAATAATTTTTATATAAATTATCTATTTTTTTGATATATAGCATAGCTATTTCTAAAAATTTTCTACTCATAGTCCAAGAAAATCTATTATGTTAATTGACAATTACTTTTACAAATTATATCAGTATACAAATTAAATTTTCAAAGATGTGATATTGATAGTCAACCAAATTTAAATTTAGGCTTGATTGTAAATTTAAATTTCAACTTCAGTAAGAACATTGGCCAAACAGAATATTTTACAGCAAGGACAAAACATGTCGGATACAGGAAATCTGAAACATGTTTTACAAGCTCAATTCTTCTAGAACGGCGGAGTCTTTGTCAAAACGTGAACTGTTTGATATAATAAAGTACTTTGGTTGGTGTCGTTTAATTAAAGTAATGGAAAGAGTTATATTATTAAAAAAAATATGTTATATAAATAATTATTAGAATTTTTATCACTTTGTAAGGTAGAGATTTTTCATGTTCTATTTTTTGAGTTTGATTAATAAAATAAAAAAAATAAATATAAAATAAAATTAAGAAAAATATATAAATTTTCTAATTCAATATGGTAGAGATGTTGTAACGTCATATTTAACATTTTTGGATTGCAATTCAAAATTTTTCCCATAGTATTTTAAACCCATGGTATTTTTCTCTAATATAATCTATTTACAAGCTAATAATTAAACCAACCTAAATCTATCTTAACTCTAGAACTAAAGTACTAATACTATTAATAAAAACCATGTCATTTGGAATAATAAACTAATAATGTATAAAATGAATATTGAAACTTTTATAAAACTCCTTTAAATTTGAACCTTCAACATATTTAGAACTCTTACTTGGTCAACGTAAACCTAATTTTAAATCATCCTCCATTACAAAATAATAAATTACATTCCTAATAACTTAATATTTAATTATGTAGTTAAAAAATGAATATAATCAATTCACTTTAATCAAAATTCTAAATATATAAAAATATTAACATTTTAGGTAATAAATTTTAACATAGGGCTTTCTATGAATATGTCAAAATAAATGGCTTTAAAAATGAAAATGAAATTGAGTAAAAATATAGTATGAATATTTAAACATTTAAATTAAAATAGAAAATAAAAATATGTATTTTTTTTAAATACAATGTATTAGCTATAATTTTTTTTTAAAGGGGAATGGTCCCCAACCCCTTTTTACCCTTTAGTGTTCGGAAGCCATAAACTACAAATCATGGATTTTGATCTACAACTGGATCAAATTTAATCAAATTATTCAAATCGAATTGAATAGTTGAATTTGAATATTTTTGTCTCGAATTTTGTAACTATGGTTCAAGGTAGATGAAATGATAAATTTAAAAAGTGCTGGGAGGGGATATCTATAGAGAAAGCTATTAGGAATTGATGTTTTAAATAAGGAAACCAAGAAGTATAAAGCCCTTCCTCTTACTATTACTTGAAGAGTTTGTTTGACCAAAACAGCAAAGTTAAATAAAGATAAAAGCATTTTACTTTAAAAATGTGTTTTCTAAAATTTAAATATATTATTTTCCCTTCTTCAATATCAAGAAAATCAACCTATAAAACCACCTATTTAAAAAACAATAATAATAAAAATAGAATTAAAAAAAAAAATTTTTTTTTTTTAAAACTTCTCAAAATTCTAACAGCAAAGAAATTATATCTTTCCAATCATAAATTCCTTTCAGAACTTAATACTATGAAACAAAACAATAAATTTTGTGAACTAATAACTCTCAAACTAATTTTAATTTTAACTTAAGAATATAGTGTTACACAAATTTAAATTTATAAAGATTTGCTCCTTATTATTTAGTAATGAAAAAAAAAATCCCTTTGTTTTTTTACCTTACAATCAACCTTCATTCATACTCTCATTACATGTTTTATAACCACAAAATAAGACAATAAATATTATCCATAATAGATATACAAGTAAGTATAAATATTATCCACAATAGATATACAATTAAGTAAGGAATCTGGAAAGTCTTTTAAAATAATCGAGGGAAAAATACTATAATACTACGAGAACAAAATATTGAATATACACGTGTCTTTGAAATTAAATATTTCCACAATGTTCTTAAATCTGTTTGGTCACCTTTTGAAAGGATGAATGGATTAAACAATTGGCAAATGATATACGATAATTTTTTATTTTTATTTTTATTTTTATTTTTTGGGCTGGAATGTTTTTTTTTTTTAAGAGTTTGAAAGGTTATTATATTTGAATTTTGATAGATGTATATAAATAATAATTCAATATGTTCTGGATTTTTTCTTGGAATTGCTAAGGTTTTTCATGAAACAAAGGTCCCAAGCTAAGTTGGATCTCGGATGATGTTGATATTATTTTGCATGTTAAAACTTGGGAGCATGAAGAATCTAAGGTCCTTAACATAGATGGATTTACATTATGGTCTACCTGGAATAAGCGATCCTCTCTTAGAGGCATTGGCGGTATAACTTGTTACATTAAGAAGAACATCTCTCCCCATGCTAGGATTTATAAAAACAACCCTTACAACCAATATAGTTGGATAGAAATTACTGGCATTTATGATAAAAATACCTACATAGCAATCTGTTGTTCCCCCATCAATTCTAACTTCTATAAGAAAAAGAATCTAGATAAAAATAGTCCTCACAATGGTTTATAGCCTAAGGAATGAAGGCAATATCCTTTTAATGGGTGACTTTAATGCTCGAACTTCAAGCAACCAAGCTATTCTTCTAAGCAATCATTCCAACCCTAATCCTCTTTGGTTAGATGAAGACCTTCCTTTGGCTAGCCGGTACAAAAGGAGCTCTGAAGACCTCGGGGAGAATTTGTTTGGGTTGAAGCTAGTCAAGCTCTGTAGTGCTCAAGATCTCATAATTTGCAACAGTTTAAAGAAGTGGCCTAATTCTAGCCAGATGACCTACATCCATGGGCTTGGTAGCAGTGTGGTAGACTATGTTATCTTCGATCTCCCTCTATACAACGAAATAACAAATTTTGACATCTTAAATGACCACGAGCCTGACTCTGATCATAGGCCTTTACTTATAACTCTCAATTTTGTCATGCATAGAGATCCCATAGAAGATAATCCTTATAGCCAAAACCTAATATTTGATAGAAATAAAAATGATCTCTTTCTAAATGAATTAAAAACTAATTTTCTTCCTTTATCTAGTATAGACAACATAGAAGACCTCTATCATAATTTTACTACAACCCTCTTATATTCTATTAACAAGTTCTCAATTGAAGTTTCAAATAATAAAAGAAATAGCAAAACCAACCCATGGTATGACAAAGATTGTAAAAGTGCGAGGAAAGAAATTAAGGAAGTTGTTGATGAATCTCTTAAA
>APFE030466561.1:0-12839 GCA_000404065.3 Pinus taeda | reverse complement strand
AAGAGGCTGAATTCTAAGGCGTTTATCTTTCTTTTCTATCTTTTTGTGAGCTAGTTTCATAACAATGAAGCTCTGTTATAGGTAGTTTAACCCTTTCACTAATCTAATACAATAAATGATAGGTAGGGGATAGATCACACTACCATGGGCCTAATAGGAAAAGGCATCAAAATGGAGGTTGGGATGCAGGAAAATTTCGATGTAAACCCTATTAAAACTAGTGTTTTACCTCTTCAACAAACGTAGAACACTAGTAGGGAGAGTTGCAATTCTCTTGTTGGATTTCTAGGGAGATGTGAATGCCCTAGCTATGTAAACAAATAGAGATAAATTGAATATGGACAACAGGGTGAATGGATAACAATGGAAAAGATCAAAATTCATTAGTTCTAGAAGATAAAGATGAAAGGAACACATCAATCATGGTTAAAAAAGTCTCTACATATATTTGACCACTCCACAAAAGACATCTTGATGGAGCAAAGAGAGAAAAGTGAATGTAAGAAAACATTTCTAATATAAGAACCTAAGTTCTCCTTGTGATAAGTTATAGAATACTGTGATCCTTGACAATGAGTTGTTATGAGAGGACGATTCGAAAAACCATGTTCGCTCTGTGTGTTCTTATGAATGTATTCTAATATTTGAATATTTTCTTTGAAGCATGCTTACTTGCAAGTGGTGTCTCGGGATTTGAGTGTTTATTTTTTATTCTTTTAGATCATTCACTATTCCTTGAGCTATTTTATTGTGGTCTATTAGTGCATGTTAGAATTATAATGGAGATAGTTGGAGGGCTATTATGTTTATCCTAGAAAGTAACTAGATCTCTTATATATAGTATTTGCCAAAAGAAAAGGTTTCTTAGATTTCAGATTTCTGCAACCATTTTCATTATGATGTAAACAAATTTATGGATTCATCGCATTCATTATATTTAATATCGATGTTTTGGACCAGCGACTATGGTTCATCTTCAGGTTGAAAAGGGTATGAAAGACTGGACAACCTAGGTTGTTAATGAATATTTGAAGGATGTGAGAATAACAACTGATAATAATCACAACTTTAAAAAATTGATTATTAATTAGAATTTAGGATTTTGTAGGATATTAAAGTTAAAAGCACATGAGTTTTTTTATGAATGCAATAATAATTTAAATGGTAAAATTGAGATAATGAATGCGATGAATCTGATGGTTTCTCAGATATTAAATATAATGAATGTGATGAATATGGAAATTTGCTTACAACACAAAGAAAAAGTCTCATTTGGATATTTGGCAACTCTTTTTTTGAAGCAAATCATAAAACCGTTGAGTTTTGCAGCATGTACCCCTGACCTAAACAACAACCACTAGACTTAATTCTTATTAAAATTGATCATAATTTGTTTCATTTCTCTCGCAGTACACCAACATTTTCTTAGGTTTTTAGGGCCATGGAAAAGGTTAGTGAGAAAACTCTCGAAGTCCATCAAAACACACATTATAATATTTAGTTATGCAATGTAAATTGTTACAATGATATGTTCCATGGGTATCCCTTCCGACATTAGGGCCAACCTCTAGGTCATTCAAGGATCAGGGGAGTGATCTACCCCACTTAATTTGGTCTTTTTATGTTCTCGCAATATTTTCTTCTCTAGAACTTCTCAGGTTGCTTGCAAGTAATGTAATTCAAGCAACCCCTCTCAAAATAATTTTGCTAGTCTTTTTTTGTATCCATGTAAAGATTTATTTTTTTGGTAGACAACCTGACAAGTTCTAGTGTCTTTTGAGGTTCTTTTATTTTGTTTTAGAATTAGACCTTTCAAGGTCTTCCCTTGAAGATCAAAAGTATCTCTCTATTCTAACTAGCTCAAAAAAGAAAATTAATATAGCAAAGATTAGAACAAATTCATGAGCTCTCATAGTGAAACTGCCCTGCAGATTCCAAATCGATGGATAGAAAGATCTCCCATATTTGTGAGAATAGGCAGCATCGAGGTATTGAAAACGACTTCCTCTTAGAGTGCCTGCATACAACCCACATTTAATCTCAATTCACAACCTTTGTTAACAATTTACCTGACCTTCCTAGCCTTTATACAATGCCAAAAATTTATATGAATGGGATTCCTCCAGCTTTTTTGAACCATAGAATAAAATCTTAAATCAAAATAAATATTCTTGTCTTTAGGTCCGATAGATCAATTATTTTTCTGTCTCATGCGGACGTAACCGATCATCATCATCTATCCATCATCACATCATCATCATTATATATAATAATAATATTTTATATAATCAATATACATATATATAATATATATTCGGAAAAATCAAAAATAACCAAAGAAAGAAAAAAGTTTTTTCCATCCTCTAACATTCTAGATATGTGAAGAGATAAAAAAACAGTGATGAGAAAAATTTGTAGAGTCTACAAAATTAGTAGATGTATAATTTAAAGCATTCTAATGTGTTTCAGATATGCTATGATGTTTGTGATGTGTAATCTATATCTAACAACAAAATTTTGATTTGAAGTGGAATGTAAATATTGTTCTTCTCCCAACTAAAATATACTTACTCTAATATAATGCATGTGTGTGTGTGTCCAAGGTCTTCATAATTTTCTTTTAAGTGTTTCTAATATTTTAGCTAATGATGCAAGAAGTGCATTATTCCTTTGTGTAAAACATGTTCCCAATGTGAAAATATCATCAAAACTATAACCATCAATTATGAAATCATAAAGTAAATGCCTATCCTATGTAACTGACCTATCTTATGAGTAATAAATTACTTATTTTCCATAGGATACACATAGTATTAAAACGCCACAAGATCTTAAAGATGACTTTAAATCATTCCTTCATTAGTCTGCAGAGATAGAAACATATAAGAATAAATACCACTAATTATACCATTGTCATTTGATAAACCACTTCCAAAGTGGAAAAGAGTCATTTTCATGCATTTGAGACCATCCTGACTAATCGATTCCACATTCTTCAAGTTCCATGTACACACATAACATTTATTAAAAAAAAGTATTCCAAAAATGCAATAACACAATTAAAATTGAAGACTTGTAAAACAAACAAGTAACCATTCAGTTTCATATTTTCATGGAAATAACCACGACATTCACCTTGTGAGGGGAAACAAAAAGATAATTATATGATATAATTTATCACATGTAACTTCTTCAGCTCATAGGATAGGTTTTAACAACCCTTCTAAGGCTATCAACAACCCCAAAAAACATCGACCAATCGAAATCTATTTGTTTTTTTTTCTCTCAAATTTCAAGTAGATAACTACTATAATAGAAAGTGGACAAGGTCAAATTCAACATAACACATATATTGATCCGAATGGAAAATGACATCAACCCCTGGTATTCATCCACCCATGTTATTCATCCGCCCATGGAATTTACCCATGGTATTGTAAGTGGCATCCACCAATGGTATTTATCTGCCCATGGTATTATAAGTGGCATCCAACTATGGTATTCATTCACCCATGGAATTTTGACATCCACCCATTGTGTTCATTCACCTAGGAATTTACCCATGGTATTGTCACCAAAAAAGGATATAAGTAACAAGTCAGAATTTGTAAAAGGACTATTTCTCCTCCATAATGTAGATTTTGCAGTTATTCTCTGTTTTAATAAAAAGATTCTTAGTGGTTTTGTTTATTTCTCATTATCATATTTTTCTTCCAGTATTTCAATTTTTCAGATCTTGGGGGCCTCTCCCCCAAAATCCATTTCAATCTTTTAGATCTTGGGGGCCTCACCCCAAGATATGGATCATATATGATCTAGATGAATTTGACAGTTAACTAAAAGGAAGAAATCAAGAACCAACATCCATGTCAATAACATTATTAAGGAGAAACATAATCCAAACTCTAATAGAATTGCACCATAATTTCATGTAGGTATTAGTTCGATGCTAAATTGATCAAATTTTTCACATTAAGTTAAACAAATTAATATTTACAAGTTAGCCATAAACAAGTTAGAAACAAGAAATAAGATATAATCTACTTGTAACAAATAGAACAAAAAAATACCAAGAAGAAATAGGTAAGTAATACCCTAATACTAGGCCCTTGGTTTGCTTTGATCAAGTGCATGCTCTCTTATCCTTGTAAACCAAAGTGTTTCTTATTATCCCTCTTTAGTGCTTGGAATTTTTCAATGTTGAATGAAATAAGTCACCAAAATTGCATTGAGATAACTTCATATTTAATACATATCTATTATTTTGAATAGTATATAAAACTAAAAAAATTGGGACAAATATTCCATATAATGCTAGATCAAATATCTACCAGATCTATTCTAAAAACTAACCAATAAAATAAAAAGATCAATATGTTCTTCCCATGAAGAATATAGAGAAAATTTTGGTTATCAGGTTAGAAGATATACAGAACATCAAATTTTATTACAACATATGTTATATTTCTTAATAGAAGAGTCAAATTAGATAACAATATATTCTTTGAATATGAAAGTAACTGAATAAATACACTCTAATTTGTATGGACTACCAAAAGTTGTTTTGAAAGTTCCTAATTTGTAATTAGTTTTAGAAACCAACCCTCAAACACAGTTTCCCATTAATATATCAACACATGGAAAATGGCTTGCTAATATAGCATTTAGTATATGAATGTTAAAAAGTAAGTTCCAAGGAATAGAAGCTTTCATGAAAGGTATAAAATCAAGAAATAGTGATATTATGGAAATTTCTAAAATTAAAAAGGAAATGTTGGTTTCGCTATAGGAATCAAATTACTAACTTGGGTATAGTAGCTTATTGATAGACAAATACAAAAGTCATTGTTTGAATAGATTGCCAAGCAGGGAAAATTTTAGGGGCTAATATTCGCCATTGGCCTTAATCTAATATAATTTTTTCCAAAAAAAAGATTTGTTAATTTCCATTTTTTGTAAAAATGATTGGCCCAAATTTTATAGAATCAAATTATTTAACCCTAAAATAGCCAGAAAATTATATATGGACCATATAAAAATATTATAAATTTGAATATTTTTACAAAAATATCTCCAAACATTTTATAGATTTCATATTATGGATTAGTGGGATTCGCCAAGGTTTCTAAACATTAAGATAAATTTTCATCCTTAAAATTTTCCCTATTGTCAACTCATACTCACCTCTCTTATATCATCAACAGAGTAAGAGTAAAGAGGAACTCCTACATGAGTGTTTACATTTATCTTCAACAACTCTTGAACTACCACAAATCCATCACTTTGAATATTCAATTCCAATTCAACACCTTTATCATTTCATGAAATAGATGACTTATACTGATAAAAAGGTTCAACCTAATGATTTTGTGATTACTGATATATATATATATATATATATATATGTATGTATGTATGTATGTATGTATGTATGTATGTATGTATGTATGTATGTATGTATGTATGTATATGTATATGTATATGTATATGTATATGTATATGTATATGTATATGTATATGTATATGTATATGTACCAAAGGGTTAGGTCAACACGTAATAGGTTTAATTCTGTCAATTCTCTTAGGGTTACTAGCTCATATTGTAGATGGCATTGAGAGTAGGAATTATCTTGTATTTGGATATTTCAAATAAATAATTACAAAAAGAAAGAATTAAATAGATCGCTATAGACTGTGAACATTTCTATGAATCTTCACAAGCCATAGTAGAAAAAATAGTCAAATGGGATAAGAAACAAGCAAAACATTATGGATTTATTCCTTAGTTGATAAGGTTAGTTTGTATGCTTTTATGATCCTTACAAACTACTAACATTCATTAAAGTAAAATTGTAACATTCTAAATGGATTGTCAAGATATATGAACATGACACCCAGACTCTGAGATGAATGATACCAATTAATTTTATTAATCATATTCACACAATTACTCAAATTTAAATGCACTAATAACAATTTCCTAAAAATGCAAGGAAAAAATCTAGTGAACAACAAGGAGAAGAGACAAAGATATGTTGTTTAAAAAATAAATGGAAAGTAGTAAAAAAATGGTAATTCATATGGCATTAGAACCTTAAGCCAAAAACCAAAAGTAACTAAGTTCTGAATTACTCTAAAATAGAACAATTACAATTTAAGATTCGTAGAAGATAAAAGGAAAACTTGTACACATGAGACAACCTAAATTACACTTTAAATATTCCACCAAGGACCCGTCCAAGTACCTATGAAAAGGATCAAGGATGTATCCTTAATAAACATTGAATCTATCTAATATTCTTTAGAAACTAATATAGGAGGGACTGCTGAAATATAGGTTACTTTTGACTTAAAAAATTTAAATACCGCAAGACATTTAAATACTATTCATCACTTATTTTATTAACTTACTAAAAAGCATAATGATAGAGAATTACTATTAACCATATTTAGTTAAAATGAAGTAAGAGTGGAGCTATTTTCCCATTCGCTATTTGCAGTATTGCATGTCCAAGAAAATCACATTTGATGAGGTACATCAATATTATGCAACACAACATATGGCTAGGGAACAATTGACATATCTAAATAATTACCATAGAACTTAATAGCTAATGTATTAAT
Organism: Pinus taeda; assembly: GCA_000404065.3. Lineage (NCBI taxonomy): Eukaryota > Viridiplantae > Streptophyta > Pinopsida > Pinales > Pinaceae > Pinus > Pinus taeda. The sequence goes on along the minus strand of APFE030466561.1, from coordinate 6,215 downwards.
TTCTTATCTAAGATTCCAATCCCTAAGTAGTCTTCCTAGAGCATGGCACATGTTTCCACATGACCAAAAAATTAATACCATATTGTAACTTATTAAAGTCCTTCAAGGTTTTTGTAGTATTAAGTATCTAGTTCTAAGAAAGTCCAACATGCGAGGTAAACACTCATAGAAATGAGAAAAGTTTAGTTGCAAAATAATTCCAAAGAAATGCAAAGTAAGATTGATTCCCTAGGTGAATATTCATAATTAAGAATTAAACATAAGAAGCCAATTAAACGACGATACATTTAATGGTTTCCTAAATTCAAAAAAGCTTAACATTGAAATCCAAGTTAGGTTTTCCATGTTATGCATAAGTTAAATTCCAATTCTGCAATAGGAAACGATCCCACAAAATCCAGCACCTCATCTTATCATTATACTTGTTAATTTCTTCTTGCGATTTTGCACTTCTTCCTGCAAATCAAATCGTTGTTTATTCAAGGCTAGGATGTTTTTTTTGCAGCTCCTTAATTTCAAACTCTAATGCGTGAATTAGAGACTAACTTGATTTTCTCTCTACCTCAATCTTGGATAGTTATCATTGTAGCTCAAATCCATAAAAAAAGAATGAATATTCAAATGTAGGCTAGTTAAATTTACAAAAAATTATGAAGCAAACATATTGTTTTTGATATAAGAATTTGTACATAAACAAAACCTCTATTTTCTTACTTTATGTCAGTAATTCCTCTTCAAGCTCCTCATCACATTCAAATATTGACTACATTAAAGCTAATCATTTACCTTCCCTGAGTATGAAGAGAAAATGTCAAATCTCATTGAAGCCAATATAAAACATGGCACAATGATCTCACCACATAAGAGGTCCATCTCACCTACTACTGCAAAATTTGATGAGTGCATTGACAAAATTGAGGTACATTGGGCATTGGGCCTAGAAATATCCTTCAAAGAGAAATCGTGGGCTCATGAGGCCTACATTATATTTTGAATTTTTGAAATATAATTAACATTTCCCACAAATGTTTTACATGTCTCCTCGTTTTCTAACACCTATGGACCATAGAAGACCATCATTTCCTTCTCATTCTTGTATTTTGGTAAGAAAACATAGATTCTAACCCCTAAATCATGATCTCATTCTCACAAATTCATGTTCCGATTAGCAGATGCATACATGCATAACAACCATGTTCCTCGGTCATGTATTCAGTGAAGAAATGGTAGATATTGGGGATGGTATCATGGTTTTATATTAGAATTTGGTTGTGGGTAACAAGGATGAATCCAAACCCTATTAAACAAGTTAAAGCATCCTTTATTTTCAGGACAAGAAATGAGTAAGAAGCCATCTTGCACAACACTCAATGATTAGACTAGAACCTCTTTATCTTTCTTATTCATTGACTCCAAATCAAGGGTCTCATATAAAAGTTAGTTTTTAAACTTCAAACCACTTTTATTCCCACCCATAGATTATTATGCATGGAGGAAATATGTGGTTAGGTATTGGTCTTGAAATTTTATAAATAAGGGAGGAGTCTAACTAGATTCTTTTTAACTCTATGTTCATGGTTTATTGTGATCAAGGCCTAAATCATTTTGATTAGTATTTTAGGGATAAATTACTTTTCTATATTTAGTAATATATATGATTATTTATCTCATTTTAAAACATGTATGGCATATAAGTAGTAATGTGTGTGGATAAATTTAAGGGTTTGAGTAAAATCAAATTATAATAATAATATATATGTATGTGGGGATAATTATTATCTATTTTTGTGTTTATGAAGGGTTTATATTACACAAAATCTTAGAGTTTTCATAATTAAATTAGTTTTTCATTTCCATGTCATGCATGCCCTATCGCATCCATCCCTTCTATCAATAAGAAGCCATCATGGTATCCTACTAATGAGACCTCTATCAATTGCATCTTAATGCCAAATACTCCCACAGGAACTTATTTTACTCCATGCAATCGAAATATGAACCTCTGATGATAATGTATATTTTAACCCTATACATAAATTACTTGCAAACAAATTCTTCAAAAAGAAAAATAAATAGTGGCAAGAATACAAAACAAATATACATAAATATTTTCCACTGGATACCAAAATCGGGAGTAGCAGATTGATTTTTCAATATATTCCTTTCAATGTTACAATACATATATGTACATGTTCAACTATTCATAAACCCCAATCCATTATCCCTAGATTATAATGAAATTGTAGTTCCCCTAACCGAATCTAGAAAATATCATGCGCAGAAAATCATCATGCCTAAAAACATGCGCAAAACCCATGCACAAAACCATGGGTAGATCCACCACCACGTTTAGTTCCACCACCATCCTTAGAACCACCCAACTATTATCAGGTCTACATAAAAAAGACATTTCAAGGGCACTGCCCCAGACCCCATGGTGGGGGGAAACTGCTCCCCTGCAAATCCCCCTGACCATTAATTACCAATATATATAACTAATGATTTAAATTTTGTCTACTTAATTACATATGGTGCAGGGTTACCCCCGCTCCACACCCACAGTATGAAAGAATATGCATAAATATCTCTGTGTCAGGTAATTTGATTCTCAAAGGAGTCAAATATTCAGTACATTGAATGGTTAAGACCCTCTATAACACAAGTTTCTTCATATCGAAACTCAATCACCCCGCTTAGACCTCCTCTTAGAAGTTTTACCTCTTCACAATCTTTGGTTAAACCTTTGTTAAAGCCTCCCATTAAGACTCAATTATCGGGACTCTTTTAAAGTTGTGTAATCTTCCTAAACCTTAGTTAAGCCTCCCATTAACCATCGGCCACATATACATAACCTTCCCCTTTAGACATATATTGGTTACACATATATTTAATCCATAAAGGCCTCATCACACAATTTCCTTATAAAACCCATTACAAAGAAATAGTACAAAAAACATAACTTTCTGCGTCTTCAGTATGACTTCTGCAGAGATTTCGAGGTTGTACCTCTATCACAATCGTTATCGGCTATCAGAACTTTTGCTGGCCACATTACATATGTGCCTCATCACTCCTTCGATTCTGATATGTGACTATCAGAAGCATTAAAATAACGCTTAAGTCTTTAAACACTCCACGTAATCCTTTAATACAATACAAAGGAATTACACTAACCTTCTACTGCGAACCATATATGACAGACTTCAAAACTTATCCATTGGCACTGATAAGTCTCGTCGAGTCCACCCTTCAGTCACTCCATAGTGCTGTATTATATGAGGGCTCAACCTCTGATCAACCGACATCTCCAATATCTGCTTTCCTGATATGCGATGGTCGATTTAATCATGACCGTGTATTAGGTTCGTGATTCGACGATCGATGATTACTCATGCGATCGTAATCGCTCTATTACAAGGGCTCATTCCAGTCCTTATTGTAATGGCTTCTACCGATGCAACTTAATCTCGACTGTTAGCTTTTTAGATCTAATGGCTACTGAGCATTACCACTCCATTTCTCCGCTCTTCACTTTACTTGTGTTTTCACGCCTTTTCTTCAATTTTCTCTGTGGTCTGATTCTTCTGAAGGTTTTGATCCTTCACTGTATCTGCTACTCAATTCATTCTCGCTAGGGCTTAACTTCACTCCTTCTCTCCAATTTGATTCAAGGATGCTTTTCCAATTCTTCTTAATCAACTCCATTTCTCTGCATCCTTCAGAATTTTGCCTACAACTTGTTGGATAGCCTACAAACTCACAAGTAATTCATACATGAAATACTTCTTCAGCATATTGACACAGTCAAGAAATAAGCTTTGTATATATATGTAAAAACAAAGATTACATTCGAGACTTCTCTATCTTGCACAGGCCTAACTTTGAACTATCAGTGGCCTCCCCCTTTGACTCTACCCATAGGCTTACATAAATGCTAGGAGCTCTGTTGAATTGTCCTAGTTCAACTCCTATATCTATTGAACCAACTCCTAAATCCTCTATCTATGATGTCCACTTCTAATTAATTCCTAAAGTTTCTCTCTTGTTCCTCGAATCATGAACTTTTCTAAGAGTCCTAATTGATTTTAGGCTCTGTTGTCATTATTGCAACTCATGTTCTCATTTATTCGAGAGTACTTACAATTTCCTCCCATTATCTAATTAGTTCACTTAAAATGCTAATATTACATTAATTTTTCATTTAAGAATCCAACTTCTTAAATATACATGACCCCTATGTCTACTTAATTACAATGGTTTTTCTCTTGGGTGAATGCTACTCCATCAGACTTCAAAAGTAGAAAATATTCAAGATCTCCTAATCATGTGTCTTCTCGTCTTTTTCTTCCTGGATCCCACACTTTGTTTTGTAGCTATCCACATGCTTTGTTCCTTTGTTTCTGGTGTACTTCTGCTATCTTTTGCTCCATATTCTTCTTCTTGTCAGTCAGGTTCAAACTCTGATTGATCATGCCTCCTGCTGCTACCATTTTTCTCCATTTGAACTACTTGATCATCAGTTGCCACATTTCTTCAATCTCTGTTTCTAGTACATCCTTGGACTAGTTCATATTCTGCTTCATTTTTCTACCTCCTTCTCTTTGTTTTAGGTTGTTGTTGTTGTCCATTATTTCTTCAAACTGTTGTTGGTTTCCTTTACTTGCTCCAAATTTTGCCTTGCTTGCTCTTGCTTCAATGCTTGTTTTGACTCCTATGCTAACTCTTACTTTGCTTACTATACTGACTCTTGCTTTACTTGTTTCCTCCCTATCATCCTTACCCTCCTTCATGATTCTCCCTATCATCCTTACCCTCTTTCATGATTGAATCATGACTGTTCAGCGCTTTCTCCAACAAATTAACTTATCTACTCCATGGATTGAGTTCTTCCATAGAATTCTCTTCTTTCATGTTTATTTGGCTGCTCACTTGTGCCAAATCTCCTCCGGCATTTGCAAAAAAACCTACACTCACAAAACACTTGTTAAAATTAAAAACACAAAGCTATTGTGCCTTGTTTTCCTTTGGCAACAATTCAGTTTGTTGCAATGTTTATTTCTCCTCTATCAGCACATTAGCATGTTGATTGGAACTCTCAAAAGAATTCATGAGACTGTCCATTAGTCTCTCTTCCACACCATTTGTTCTAATGATACCTTTCTGCTCTTGTTCACCATAGTGAACTCTTTCTTTTGTCGTGTCAATCTACTGAACTTTCATCTCCATCTTCTTTTTCTTATGATTGTCATTCATGACAATTCTTTTGTATTCCTTTTTTAGCAATCTATCTTGAACATCTATCCTTTCTCTTTCCAACTCCCTTCTTTGAAAATATAATTTTATATATAACTCAACAATTTTAATTGGAATATATTTTGGAAAGTTTATACAATTCTCCATACCTTCCTTTATTATGGATAGATCATCAAATGTCCTTTCTTCTTTTGTTACGTCTTTTGCATAGAATTCTTCCTTCTTAACATCTTTTAGTAGATGTCCTTCTTCTTCGTTGACTGTCTCAACAGCTTTCATGGCTATTTCCACTGTGCCTGTCATCATGGTGAATTTCTTATCCTTTACTATGTTTTCAGCTAATATAGTTTCTTCTTCTTCAGTACATTTTTCCTTTCTGTCCCTCTGTAACTCTTCTCCCAAAATTATCCTTGTTTCATCATCTTCATTAACATTCTCTTGCGTTTTCGTTTCATCAATAACATTAATCAGACTCATTTAATTACCTTTCTAAGACAATATTTCTTCATTCTTCATCAAAATAAGATCCTGATTCCTCATTTCCATGACAACTTCTTTAGAATCCTCTATAGACTTTTCCTTCCGTACGTAGTCAAATTTTGTTATGAAACCAGCTCAAGAAAAATATAGAAAAAATAGATCAATGCCTTAAAATTCAGCCTCTTCGAGGGGGCAACCTCCTTTACATTACATAAATGAACAATTCTTGGATGATACAAATGACAAAACCTCCTTTCTATATATAGGAGTCTAAGGAGTCACAATATAACCCAGCCGGCCTAACAATAATAATATACAGCCACAAAAATAACAATAGAGGGATTCTATGGAGCATAGTAATAACAATATGGGGACAATAGGGGAACCCCAATATTAATAAGGGGCACAACTACAATAGTAAGGGGGTAATCACTAGTATTATAGGGACCCAACATGCCCCTCTCCTTCAAAAAAGTGTTGTC
>APFE030466547.1:39112-59673 GCA_000404065.3 Pinus taeda | reverse complement strand
AATCATCAAAATGCTCCATTCCATACACAATGCCTTGCTCAACTAATTCCACACCCTCGCCACAATAAACCAGTACAACATGCTTACAATGTTGAACTGCCAAATTTATCCACCCTTCCCACCCATTCTATCTCACATGCACCATTAGAGAAAACTTACAATGAGATTCAAAATGTTTCAAATGCAAAAATTGTAGAAGCTATGGAAGAAAATGAGGTTTCTTTTACTATGCATCAACAAGCTATTTTAAAACCTCAAGAACTTCATGATATGATGGCTATGCGAAATCAAAAAAGTAAAGGATATATTGAAGATTGGTTTCACTCCATTATTTGTTTGCAACATCACTCTATGCTTCGACAATTTTTGATACCATTTTTTAAAGGGAAGTTGGCTTCTCATACCCTAATATCCATTAAGATGCATTTTTCAAATTTGGGTATCTGCATACGTGAAGTCTTACTTCGAAAATGGCTTCACTAGAAGTACTCATATACGTAGTCATATTCATTTTTCAAATCAAAATAGCTTAGTGTAGAAAATAAAATAAATAAGGGAATAAATAAATGCATTTTGTTTTTTTATGTAAAACTAGTGGTTTTTTGTTGCAACATGCTATGCAAACTAACATTGGTGATAATTTTTTAATTCATTTGTATATGTAGATGAATTATAATGGAAATAATAGTTCTACAAACACTTATATTTATTATTATCATCAATATGAAAAAATGCTTGAATATCATTTTTTTGGCTTGCGGGCTTGATGGAATTTCTGGAAAAACAATCGGGACAGTCATGTTTTGAGGGAACAAAAGTGAATATTTTTAAAACATATTTCTATCTTAGGTAGCCCTTGATTTCTACTTTCTAACCCAATTTGAATCACTCAATTTGGATTTGAAACGAAAAAGTTAGAAACAAAACATTGACAGGGTGTCTAGTGGGTAGCCCAGGAACAAAGTTGGGACAGTCAGTATTTGAAGGCTTAAATGAATGAATTTTTAAAAAATGTTTCTATCCTAGATCTCCATTGATGTCTAATTTCTAACCCAATTTGAATCATTCAATTTGGATTTCAAACGAAAAAGTTAGAAACAAAACATTGACAGGGTGTCTAGTGGACAGCTCAGGAACAGAGTTGGGACAGTCAGTTTTTGGAGGCCTAAATGAATGAATTTTTAAAACCTGTTTCTATGGTAGATTCTCCTATGAATCTAGTTTACAATACAATTGGAATCACTCATTTTTGATATGGTATGGGGAAGTTATGATCAAAATATGGACTGTATATCGTAAATCAGCACCCTTAAAACTATGTCTTTCCGGTTGTTCCTTACAGTATTTGACCTATCAATTATTCTTCTCTTCAAAACCTGCTTCTATTGGAAATAAATAAATGAATATAATTTAATTTCCAATTTGAATCATTTGAATCCAACATCAAACAAAAAATTTATGCTTGAAATATCAACTGTTGGTCTACGCTGGGTAATCGAAAATGACTCTGTTATGCAAGTTGTTCTAACTAAAATTGACATATCATATCATTGAATTTTTAAAACATGTTTCTACTGGAGATGAACCTTTGAATTAGCTCTCATTTGGCTTTGGAATCACTCAATTTGGACGAAAAAGAAAGAAGTTGTGATTAAAACACTGCAGGTTAGCATGATTGGCCACTGCTTTCCCGCAGGTGACAAATAAATTCTACTTTGTTATTTTCTCCGTGGATTTGTTCTATAGAGTAACTACTTGTTATTTTTTTTGCATAATTTTTGGATTAGGGGAGCCCGATCACCTCTCTTTCTCCATGATTTAATGTTTTATTGCAGGTAGACACTCGTTTTTTTGCAAGTCTTGGGAAAATAAAGAAGGTCAATTTATGGACGAGTGATTTTTGAAAGAAATTTTATGAAACAAAGGGAGTCTCATCCAACTCATTACCCAACGAATTCATAATAGAACAAATGAAGAATTGATTTCCATTTGAAGATTCATGTCATGTCTTTGCTGCCAAAACATTTTTCAAATAGATCATTTTTTTGACATAACATCATAGCTGTTGTAACTCAATTTATTTATTTACATACTACTTTTTGTTGTTTCTTTTCTAATTTCTCTTATATTTTGCATTTTAGGTGTTGCTTCATTCAAAGTGCAACTCATCCTCAGCATCAATGCAGTGAACAGCTAATTCATTCTTTGCGTGTTTGCATTTTATGGTTGTGTATTTTGTTGTTCCTTTTCTGAAGGGACAGCATTTGTGTGCATTTTTGTCGTTCATGCTGTTCCTTTTTCAAAGGGACATCATTTTCGTTTTGCTACTTATTTTCTAAAGGAATAACACGGTTCAGCCATTCATTTTGTTGTTCCTTTTTCACGGTTCATTTTGTTGTTCCTTTTCAAAATGGAACAGCTGTTGTTTCTTTTCGAAATGGAACAACACTTCTGCACTTTCACGTTTTGCTGTTCCTTTTCGAAATGGAACAACACTTATGCATTTTCACATTTTGTTGTTCCTTTTTGAAATGGAACAGCACTTTTGCACTTTCCCATTTTGCTGTTCCTTTTCGAAAAGGAACAACTGCTGTTCCTTTTTGAAATGGAACAACACTTTTTCACTTTCACGTTTTGCTGTTCCTTTTCGAAACGGAATAGCACTTATGCATTTTCACGTTTTGCTGTTCATTTTTGAAATGGAATAGCACTTTTGCACTTTCACATTTTGTTGTTCCTTTTCGAAATGGAACAGTTGCTGTTCCTTTTTGAAATGGAACAACACTTTTGCACTTTCACGTTTTGTTGTTCCTTTTCGAAATGGAACAGCTGCTGTTCCTTTTCGAAATGGAACAGCACTTCTGCACTTTCACGTTTTGTTGTTCCTTTTCGAAATGGAATAGCACTTATGCATTTTCACGTTTTGTTGTTCCTTTTCGAAATGGAACAACACTTCTGCATTTTCACGTTTTGTTGTTCCTTTTCGAAATGGAACAGCATTCCTGCACTTTCCCGTTTTGCTATTCCTTTTTCGAAATGGAACGACACTTGCATTTTTTCCTTTTCTAAAGGAATGACACTTTTAGTTTTTGCTGTTCTTTTTTTCCAAAGGAACGACATTTGCATTTTCACATTTTTTTGTGTGTATTTTTGGTATGCATTTTCTTTGCTACATAGACCACCACTTTCTTTTTGAGTGTTTTTGTTGTTCCTTCAAAAAAAGCAACACTTTGAGAGTATTTTCGAGAGCAACCCTTCCTTTCTCTTGTGGGATTATTCCTAGTTCATCTCAAACACATTTTATTGATTCCCTTTTATGGTATGAAGTACAGTATTTTTATGAGGACAAGAGTTATGGATTCTATTGAAGCAAGTTAATATCATTCACGTTATGATGTTTAACAACATAATTCTTTGATGATAGTTTATTCTCAAAAGGACATAATTATTTATATATTACTTTACTGCATTGTTTTCTGTTGAACATGATATTGATTGATCATCTTAATACTATACTTGTTCCACCCTACATGGTTATAATTTTCTATATCTATAATAAATAAGATCATGAGTATATTTTTCTATTGACATGTTCAACTTCTTCCACCATCCCTGCTCTTAAGGAGTATTGAGCCTCCCTCTTTTTATCATAAAAATGTATAATAAAAACAAAATTTTGTTCGCAGATGGAGGATAGGGGGTCTCATTACGAGCCAGCCTAACATGTTCATAAGGCTGTAACAAAGTGACATTCCCATTATGGCCACCACACCAGGGTTATGATCCATTGGATAGCCAAATTATCCTTGGAACAGGAGGTCTCATCACGAGCCGGCCTGATCACTTTTGCTACATCCCAGTGAATGGCAGTGTGGTTATCTGGTTACCACGCCAGCACACTGATCTCTTCTGTAGAACAGCACTAAAGCTCTCCATTTATAAATTGAGGATCCTGGCTCATATGGGTTAAAAAGCAACCCTGTCGAGGCTATGGATGCCTGCTGGAAGCAGCGGCTCCGCTTATGGTATTGAAGTTATATATTTTCGTCAATTATTATTATAATACCCTTTTCTTATTTTCTTTTTATCATAGAAGTTATTTCCTTAACTTTTTCCCTGTTTTGAACCTTTATGCATGAGAAATTGTTTTATGATCAATCACATCATTTTCAGCTAGAATACCGTCAGGAAAGCATCTTTTTAACATATTGTTGTCCCTTTTCGTTTTGCATAAACTATCATCAATCCAAAGCGTCCTATCTCTTATTCATAACTATCTTTACACACTTTGCTCTCAATATAACCATAACTTTCACCGTACTATCATTGATATGCGTACTCTGTACTCTGCTTCATTTACTATTGTATTGTTCATTCCCTTACCTTGTCGTCAGCCCAACACCTCTCATATGCTTTATGGTCATGGAATTCATTTTCCAATTGGAGGGGGGAATGTATGCATTATGGGATTGCATGTGATATGATTACTGCACTCTGCCATAACTTGTTGATTTGATAAGTTTTTCTGATTAAAATTTTTGCATGCATCTTAATCTATTGCTATTTAAAACTAACACTATGGTCAAGAACATTGTATGCACAAGTGTGATTTGTCTACAGGAGAACAACAAGTATGGGCAGAATTCTATTCGTAGCATGACCACATGATTGCCACTAACAAAAGAGGCTCGAGCACCTCGTGAACATGAACAATTCTTCAGACATTATGTGCTTACCTGGATTCCACCTTTTGCATCACCTTCAGCACCAACTTTGCCTACATCAGCTTCAACAACTGCCAATACATATATGTTATTTCACATTTTTCTTTTGGAGGTAAAACTTGAGGTAAAATAGCATAATTTTCTGATTTATTACGAATTTAGGAGAATTTCATCAAAATCCATTTTTAGCATTATTTATCATCCTTCATTTCATAGTTTTTACCACTTCCCCTTTGTTACACTGAAATTTGTCACCATGACTATCTGCAGTTAATATGGCTCCATCAATAGTCATATTATCCTCCATTGTCAAGCCTTATACCTCTGCTCTCCATGTCCAACTTCAAAAAAGAGAGAAAGTCATTAAAAATCATGTTTATCTCTGGGTACGCAGGTTCTCTCTACCTTGCCTGCGTGTACGCATCCCAAGCTCATTGTACCTGCGTACTTGTAAGCTCTGTAAGTCAAGGGATGGGTGCGTACTCCTGTAAAGGTCAAAAGGCGCGAGTTTCATCTTAAAAAAGTTACTTGTGGTCACTTCTAGAGCTTTCTAGAAGAGCGTTTGACGTGTATTGAGTGCCTCCAGATGGTTCATGCATCCCTATGATAGAGGAACTTATCCCATCAAGAGAGGAGCTACCCCATCCAAAAGAGGGAGTATCCCATTGATGTTGAACCTGAATAACTTCCTCTAGAACACTATAAATACAGCCATTGGGCCAAGGGAGGGGAGGTTGAAAGCTGAACATTCCAAAGGGTAGATGCTGCTGGAATTAGGACTTCCATTGTAAGCTTGTGAGGAGAGATTACCATCCTTTCTTGTTTCATTTGGGAGTGGGTGAGCTTGTCAAAGTAGAGGAAAACTCTTGCTGGACCCTGGGAGGAACTTGCACAACACCAAGGCTCAGCTTGTAATGGTTTCTTTTTTGTTTCCTTAATACAAATAAGTCCATTCTTCTCAATGATTTGTTGTTAATGAATTGTTTCATATACTCCTTGGTCTATATGTTGAATATGCTTTGTTTTATGGAATATTCAGGTGTTATGTAATCGTTTGATTGTTAATGTATGCAGGTTTCGAAGTGAAGGAGGAGCTCATCTGGATCGACGAGGCTAGACTGCTACAATGAGAGTTGGACTTCAAGTAGGATCGAAAAACACTTGGTTTCTCATAAGATAATGCATGTTTAGAGAAGGATTGCTCTTAATTGTCTTGTTTGTCACTAGAGAGTCTTAGACTCCTAGGGAGGTTAGTTTTGTCCACAAAAATAACTCTTTCTGCATGACAAACAGTGCTAATATTTTTAAGTTGGCCTTCTACTTAGAGTCATTCAACATGCACCTACATTTCCATTCTTTGCCATCTATCTTAGTTTGAATCAATTCAATGCTTATTTAAAACAATGACATCCTCAAAACCACCAATGGAATTATGGGAGGGAGGTCCATAATGGTAAGCAGTTTTAGAACTAGGGGTCCGCAATTTATATTATGCTGGCACATAGGGAGAAATGGCTTTATAAAAAAACCATTGTGGAACCTCCCTATAGGTTCAACTTTAAATGGGCAAGGGGTCCCACATTTCAACTAGAGCTATTGATTTGTTTGTGTCAATACCCGCCATTTCGACCTTTATCCCAATTGCTTTGGCCAGGTAAGTTGTATCAGTAGTACAAAATGACTAATTAGTTACTAAAAAACAACTAAAATTTGCATTTAAATGACCATTTTTAGTCGATGACCAAGAGTAGCTAATTTATAGTATCTTATAGCGCAACCAACTTTTAGTCATTTTTAGCCTAGTTATTAATTGGTCTCCTCAATTTTACCATCTAGTAGTATATTTAGTCATAAATTTTGTGATTAATTTTTAATTGGTTTAGTCATTAATTGTCATAATTAATGACCAAAGATATATGACCAAAATGTTGGCCATGTTATAAGATACTCTAAATTAGCTACTAAAAGTCACATATATGCAAATTTTAGTCATCATTTCAAACCAATTAATGACCAAAGAAATATGACTAAATTGTAGTCGTGTTGTGAGATACTGTAAATTAGCTACTAATAGTTGTATATATGAAAAATTTAGTCATCATTTTAATAAAAAAAAATATCATTTGCATGAGTCATTTTATCTTTTTTTGGTATTTTCATATTCATTATATAAACGACTGGTTTAATAGTTTCTATTCATTTCATTTAATTTCATCCATAATCATTATAAACAACTAATTTAGTCATATACTCATTTTATTTGTCTTCATCATTAATTAATATAAACTACTAATTTAGTAGTTTTAGATTGATTTTATGTGTTCGTTATTAATCAACATAAAATAATTAGTAAGATTTTGTGACTAAATTTTCAAAAAATGCCATAAAATGTGCATGTTTATCCAATATGATAACACAAAGTTACGTATGTTTATTACAAAACTAAATAATATCATGTGAAAATAAAAACAAATTCAACCATATAAATTTTATTATATAAAATATCAAATATTACAATATGAGTATCGAGCTTAATATTGGTTGGGCTACAATTTACACATGAAATATTGTTTCATCATTTCAAAACATTATCACTATCTTGCCAAAGCATTGCAAGTGAATTCACCAACTATGAAGGCTTGATTATTAGTCTCTATGAGTGTGTCTTATGCAAGATATTGGCTCTAAGGGTATCAATAGATATATTCTCTTCTCTCTCTCATTTTGAATTCCTCGCTCCAATGTTATTGTTCTCCTCTTTATTCAATTGATGCTTCTTACCATCAATATTGAGTTCCTCTTCTAAAAATGAAAGAAGATACAATGCAGAGTATAAGACATGAAATATGATGAATACTTGAATATAAAATAATGTAGAGCGTAAAATATTTATATGACATATACCTCAACATTCGATAGAGGCCACTATGCGACTAGATGACCTATATAAACAAAGCAAATAAAATGTCACCATAGAAAATAACACCTTAGGAACTTAGTATTCAACCTTCAACAAAACCTTAGGCAGAATCATACCAACTAAGCTACATGTTAAAAATATTAGGCAATAGATAACTCGTGAAAACAAATGGAAAAGAAAGGATTAATGTTAAAAATATCCTTATTGCTTGTTCTAAAAGAGTCATGTTCCTTAAATTTGGATATTATTTTGCCTACAATAAAAGTTCCTCGCTATTATGACCTATGTTTTTAGCATCATGAGATCGATCCAACATCATATTGTATTGTGGAGACAAAATGATTCAACTTTCCAAGATGAGTACCTCACTTGGTTGAATGAAGGTGCTTGATGTGAGGAGAGTCAAAACCTTAGGGAGGAAGAAATTAAGGCCTAAGAAAATATATCACCACTTGTCCACTGAAAAATAAAAAAGATTTCAATCCCGCAATGGCCTCTGGAAGTACATTTTCTTAGATGGATATTGCACTCTGAGAGATGATTGTCTAATACACTGACAAGTGTACATATACTGTCACAATGCCCCTGATAGTAAGACCCTATAGTTGTGTCATATAATATTAATCATATTATACTATTTAATTATAAATTATGACTACTAGGTAATTATTATTTTGAATAATTAGTCTGAAATTGTGATTTTAGTATTTTTGTATACATGAAAATATTTGGGAAAAAAACAAGGTTTTTTTGTGACTAGATAATTTGAAGTGAATCTAAATACACAAGAAATTATGGTGTCATTGTGTTTCTCTATTGGTTATCCACTCATTGTACTAATTTCCCCCATGTCCTCTACTGCTTTTGGTGAATTCCTCTTTGATGACATCCAATGCCAATGCAATGGACATTTATCCTTTATGTTTTTCTAAGCCAAAGGGAACCTCCACAAGTAACAACCAACAAGTAGCCTCAAATATATTATTGGGAGCCAAAATGCAGTAATTATATGACAAGTCAAGAAAAATTACACGTTAATCATCTTCCCTTTAATATTGATTAATAATTTCTTCGCATGATCATGTAATACTAAAGTGTCAAGTAGGGACATTTAAAGTTAGTCATCCATCAATATCAAAGTTGAGAGTGCTTAGTAGTTAATACTTCCTATTACACACATAGTAGATCACTAACTTCAAGGATAGCAATATAAACACAACGAAAATGAAATTAAAAGAAATGTTGGGAAGTCAAATGCGACTAATCTTGAGTCAAGAAAATATGAAGCCCTTCAGATTAGCAAGGCATTCTTAGGCAATAAAACATAAAATCCTTCCATTGCATCATTTTCACCGTTTCTTTAATTGAGAACGTGAATTTCAAAAAATCAAAATAAAAAATAAAAAATTCATTGAAATATGTATCAAAATCCTAACAAATTCTTGAGTGATTGTCGTATCAATTAGATAGAAAGGAAATCATTTGATATGCTTTTAATTTGTGGAATATATTTAGGAATATGAATCTTTATCATCCCTTTCTCCTAATCAAATTGTAATCCATGGGTTACAATCAAGTAATCAATTTCCCTCCAAGATAATTAAGAGATCACTTTGGAGAAAGACTTCTAGAAGCATTGGGATAGTATAAATGGAATTAACTAGGTGGAAAATGAAGCACTTTGGTGGGTGCTCCAAAATATTTGAACGCAACTGAAAATGATTTTATACTCCCTCCACACATTTTAAAACAAAACAATTCAGTTGCATCTCATTATTTTCCACCTTTATGTAATATGTAATTCTTTGAGCATGAATAGAGCATTCATAAATATTGTCCTGAAAGAGGACTCTTCATAATCCTAATAAGTTGAGCTCTAACAAATAAAAAAAAAATTGTAGTGAATAAATCTTACATGGCAAATTTCAGTGATTAAAATGACAACTTTATTCTTAATCTCATTGCAACAAAAATAAATTCAACCCTAACTAGTTGGGATCTAGCAAATCAAGAATTTCATGTAGTAAAGTAAACTTACATGGTAGATCCCAATTATTTGAAATGCCAACTTTATTCTTGATATTATTACAGCATAGTTAAATTAAAGAGTACATACATATTTCCTTATCTAAGACAAACTTTGAACACATTCTGAGATTTCATAGAAATATAATGATACAATTTACTTGTAGGACATGAGAAAGTATCTACATCTGGCACCCGTCATTGGACAATAGTGTTATTGAGACACCAACTCATGGAATTAGAACCATGTAGATAGATAGTGTTATAGAGATACCTTGCAACACCTATTCAACGGTACCTTCAAGATTCAAATTCATCAATTGATTTACTTTAGTAGCAAATTCTAGTGGGATTTCATTAAATGAAACCCGACAAAATCCATTTATGATAGCTGTCATTGCCTTCTCTGGATCTATCCCCCTCTGGAAATAGAATAACTAATATTCCCCAATTTTTGACATACTTGCTTCATGTTCAACATGGTTTATCAGGTTCTTCATGTGGAAAAGGTTGCAAATATTAGATGTATAATGGAAACAAGCATGCAATTCAAGGTTTCTCTTAACATCTCTTGAGTGAATTATAAAACACCATCTACTTAAAACATGATATATGGTAGTAAAAAAAACCTACCCAAGATCCCACTTAAGAATTGAAAATGTTGCAAATAGGAGATGTCTTAAAAAATATCAACTATTTGATTGCATAATTACACTAAAATAGACAAATCTTTAAAATGTTGAAAGTGTGAAAAAAATGGAGTTTGAATATTTTAGTTATGTCAGGGTAGGTATAGCTACGTAAAATATAACTTCTATCTAAAACACGTAAATGTATCTTCTATAGCTACATGAAATGTAACTTATATATAGAAATATGGAGTTGGAATATTATATGTGAGGGTAGATATAGCTATGTGAAATGCAACTTCTATATAACATTCTAAATATCATTTTTCAATCATTTAAGAGACTATCATTTTTTTTTATCTTTGGTTAAGAACTTAATCCTCCACCAAAAATAGCATTGAATTGGTTCTTCACCAACAGTGTGAAAATGCTTACTCATTCCCCTTCCATATTTCTATGCACAATACGATACAATATACATGAGTTATAAGTAATATGACGTTTACATGTTATATCAAGACAAACTTTTTCTCATCTCATTAACTCTTATCTTATATTTGGTGATGGATATAGCCTTTAAAATTATGAGCCATCCTTGTCATACCTTATATTTAATGATGGATATATATTTTAAAGGCATCAACCTTGTTTGTTATTTTATGTACGGTCAATTTAAATGGAAGTGCTCATAATTTTATTCAATATTATCTTGTAAAACGGGAAATAAAATGATGTGGGGGTGGTGTTTCTATTAATTTTAAAACTTGTTTTAATTGCCTAAATTTAGCATATTGAAAATAAACAAGGGTGGTGTGTCTAGTTATTTTCAAACTCGTTTTAATTACCTAAATTTATCCCGGGTGGTGTTTCTAGTTATTTTCAAACTTGTTTTAAGTACCTAAATTCAGCATATTTAAAGTAAATAGTTGCACTGACCATCTTATCTTCAAGTCAGTAACTTTGCTTGAGGGCATCTTCATGACATCCACCATCCTTGAAAATTATGAAATATTAGTAGTATCTTGCACTAAATAGACAATGTTGGCATAAATTATTTTATTGTGTTTTTTACCCTGTGTCACAAATTTATTGATATTTTATGATTCTTGGTTTAGATTTCCATGCTAAGACTAGACTCATCATGCATGCTAGTATTTTTAGTTGTGCACACATCATATTTATCACTTCTAATTGTATAAAAAATAGAGAGTATGCATTCCTCATCCTCGACATACGAATTCTTTATAGTGGAATGATTTATCATTGCTCTCTTGGTGCAATAGAGATCCACTACTGTGGTATGGATATGATTGGTGTCATAAAATGGTGCAGTGCCTCCTTCAATATATGTCACTTAACTCCTCTGATCTACAATAATAATATTCCTCTCAAACTGCATGGTCTCCATCTCATTCATCCTAAAATAAGTGGATATTTCCATGGGCGACAAAGTGTGTTTGAGCATTTAATAGAAGGAGCTATCACTAAAAATAAAAAATTACAATGCAGCATAATAGTTATCAGCAAGAGGTACAACCTTGCCAAGCTACTTCCTAACTAGATCAAGATACTCCTGAATTACCTCTTATAATGAACAAAAGATAACCTAAACTATCTATAGAGTCTACCTATGCATGGTATTAATGAAAACCCTATTAAAAACACCATCTACAACAACGTTGGTCAATCTCTTCTTCTAGTTAAGGGCATGCCCAACTTTTGAAAAGTATCAAGCAAGGCAGGGTCCACCTCATCCAGGCTCCTCTTCTTCATCTACTCTCTCTGTTTAGGTTCAGAATAATAGAAAAGGTATTGGAAATTGATGGGTGGGTAAAATTTATCAGACCATTTGGGTTCTTCCATTTTTAATCATTGTCTGTAAGCATTGAGTCTAAATTTCAAAAGTCATTTAGGTTCTTTCTTTTTGGCTGAAATTAACCTAAGCTTTGGAGAGTTGTAAGGTTTATTGGATCTAAGTATATTCTACTTAAAATATAGTAACATGGTTTAAAATTGTAGGCATTGATATGAGAATCCAAGGATGAAACATAAAAGAATTTATGTTCATGATTACAAAATTTTTAATTTGATGTATCAAAGTTTGAGGAAGGTCTAGTATTTACATCCTGCAAGAAAATTTTCTTGCATCACTCGAGACCTTTGAATTTGGACATGGTAGAGTCCATTACACAAAGAATCAACCACTAAAAAAAAGGTGAAAGAAAAAATTAAATTTCATGAACTCTGGCCCTAGAAAAGTTAGGGAGGAGTTCTCTACAATAAGGACATGCAAAATGCTTACTTGTCCATTTTCTTTTGATGAATTGTTGGCTACAATCAAGATCTTCATTATCATAATTATTAAACCCTTTGTACAATAATGACATGCATTATCATAATCATTAAACTCTTTATACAATAAGGACATGCAAAATGCTTACTTGTGCATTGTATTTTGATGAATTGTTGGTCACAATCAAGATCTGCATTATCATAATCATTAATTCCTCAACTCTAGATAAAATTTATGCTTTGATGATATAAACCCTCCAATTTTTTTACCCATAAGAACAAAAATCATCTTTAGTAAAAAAGAAGAACTCTCCAGAGTCCAAATTCTTAACCATGTACAAATGGCCAAAATCTCCACACCCAATGACCTTGTCCTTCCTCCATTTAATCGTTGATGCTCTCCTAAGGTCTTTCCCACGCAAACTCCATCTGGGGTTAGAATCCCATGAAATCCATAGATCATATTGATGATCTTACTTCTTTAAGAATTTCCATGCAAATATCAACAAGGAAGAGAAACATGCAGTTCTACCATGTGATGTTGTAATCCGTGAATATTTTATTTGAACCCAATGCTAAACTTGAAATGAAAAAGAAAAGAAATATTTATAATGGAAAAAATAAAAGAAATATCTATAATACAAAATAAAATATATAAATTGAAATTGGGTTAAATGATTTATTTTTATTTGTTATTTTTGCGTAAGACGTTAATTGAAAAGAAGAAGAAGAAGAAGTTAAAAATGATATTGGGAGGAGTGTAAACATTTAAATATGGTCTCAATTAACAATAAAATATTAAATTAATAAAAGTAATAAAATTCAATTTGTTATATTTTGATTTTGTTATTAACTTGTGAATAGGATTTGTTACAATACCATGACCCAATACCATGGCTTATCAATACTACAAGTCAAAAAACCATAATGTTTTTCACAACCAAAATACGTTATAACAATATGGCAGGATTCTTAACAGTGGATATTCACCCCCTCGTTACCGTAGATATTATTAACTTGTAAAAATAGCCTTTGTTACAATACCATGGGTCGATACCATGGATTATCAAGACCACAAGCCCAAAAAACATAAATTATTTCACAATCAAAATATTTTATAACAATATGACAAGATTGTTAACCATGGACATTCACCCCTAACTTTACCATGGATATTAACTTGTAAATCAGCTTTGTTACAATACCATGGGAAAATACCATGGATTATCAATACCACATGCCAAAAAACCATAACTTATTTCATAGTAAAAATATTCCCTTAGAAATTAAATTAATGTTTTCCATCTTAGCCAAGGATTCAAGCGATGAGAGCAAGCAAATTGACTAATTATAATAGAATAATATAGTGCATGATTTTTTAAAGTTTTTCATTATTTTATTCTCTTTGACATGATTGATCCAAAATATAGGTTTGATATTTTACAACCAATTAAGTCTTTTAATTTAGATAGTTTCTTACATACAATACAATATTATCAAATTTAAGAGAGAGTTTGAGAGAGGGTGGAGAGAGGGAGGGATATAGTGAAAAATTTGGAGGACAAAGAGAGTGATGGAGGGGGAGAAAGTGAGGTGGGAGAGAGGGAGAAAGAGGAAGGAAGAGAGAGGAGAGAGAGAGAGAGAGTTATAGTTGGAGTGGGAGAGAGAGGGAGGAAATAACAAAGACATAGAGAGATAGAGGTGGGGAGAGAGAGGAGTGAGAAGGGATAGATGGAGGGAGAGTGAGGGAGAGAGGAGAGGAGGGAAGAGAAAGAAGAGGAGAGGATAGAGATAGGGAGAGAAGGGGAAGGGAGATATATGGAGACATAGAGATGGATAAGGATAGGGCGGGGGGGAGATAGTGATAGAGTTGGATATAAAATAGAGAGAGGGAGAGTGATTTGGGTGGCAGAGATAAAGGGAGGTGGGAGATAAGGGATAGAGGGGAAGGGAGATAGAGATAAGCAAAGAGAGATGGAATTGGAGGGTTGGGAGAGGGAGGGAATAAGAAACATAGAGGGAGAAAGATGGACAGAGAGGGGAGGTGACAAGGGAATCATGGAGAGAGAGTGAGGGAGAGAGGAGAGCCAGAGGGAATAAATAGAAGGATATAGATATAGAGGGAGAGAAGGGGAATAGAGAGATAGATAGAGAAGGGTAAGGGAGGGAGAGAGAGTGTGTGTATGTTTGGTGGGTGAGATAGAGAGAGGGAATAACAAAAAGACACAAATACAAATATAGATATTATATAGTATTATATAACCAACCCAGATCCATATTAACCCTATAACTATCAAGTGTTGAGAGGGATCCAATATCTCGAGGTGCAAGCATTTCCTTAAGTTTTCACTAGAAAAAAAGCTTTCACCACGAGAGATTTGATCACTCTCGGTGCTTGATATATCCTGGGTAAGGATGGATCTAGGTTGGTTAATATGAAATTAAATTAGTTTTTATTTGATATTGTATTCCTAAAAATTAAAATTTCTCTTTAATTTAATTTCAAATTGGAACTAGATCCATTTAGATTCAATGAATAGATTTTTAAAAAATACATAAAAAAAAAATTATTATTAAAATATATATTTTTAAAATTACAAATTATTAGAGATAAATAATTCAAAGTTGGATCACCTATACACCATGTGAGGATGAAGAAGTGTTTAAGGAAGGATAACCTTTCAACCAATATTCAACAACCTTTCAATCCCCTATCACTTGTAAGTTTAGATTGTTTGACATAATTAAGATGGCTAACATAAAAAACTGATTCATATTATTGTAGTACTTGTTAGTTAGTTGTAATTTTGTTCTTAGACTAAATTAGTCATGCATGTTAGTGATTTTTAGTTGCACTACTTATTAGCTAGTCACATATTTTAACCCGTGACTAAATTAGTGATTTATGTTAGTCGTTTTTAGTTTGGTCACTGAAGATTACTCATTTTTGGTAGTATTTCACTTGGAAAAGTTGTGGTGACTATTAGTCACTAATTTATCATTTTCTACTAGTGTATGAAGAAAATGTGCCAACCAGATATAGAAAAATACCTAAAGATTGATATAAATTCCTTTACAAACACATTGTTCAATCCTTCACTGTTGTGACACCCTTCTATTGATCACAATTCTACATGTGCTACTACTTCCTTTTGTTACGCACTTTCTTTTGAAAAAAATATGCCCATGCTTCCTATACAAAGAAACTTTCTACTATAAGCACACTACAGGGAAGTTCCCACAATAAGCCTCTTAAACTACATAAGTTTTTTGGCTTTCAATCTGAAGAAACAATAATGGTAAGTGCGGCCTCCTTCTGTTGTGATAAGGATAGGTTACAGCTCCAAGAGAAATTCATTATGGCTTGTGCATAGTCGAGACCCTTGGACAAGTCACTAATGGATATTACTAGTTGTTGATGTTTAAAATGCTTTGAGTATTGGAATGAAAACCCTCCTTAATAAAACTAACTAAAATAGCAAGCATATATCAAGATATGTTGGCCCAAAACTGACTTTGTTCAACTCCTCCTTAGCTTATAACTTGATGTGTTGGCCTGAGCTCACAATGCTTTTATTCTTTTTCTTTTTAATATGGCAAATATCCCACATTTGTCAAGTTAAATGATTTTTTGTGTTTTATATGTGTCGACAGTTCCAAACCTTGTCAACAAATTATAAATTATTTATGCTCCTATGTATCGTGACCAGGTGCTTGTATTGTGTGTTGCCTTGGGTTCTAGTTTAATTGCTTGGTGTGCCTTAGAAAATGAGTAGATATTGTTTTAAATAATTTTATTTTTAAATAAAAATAATTTAAATAAAAATAAAAATTATATGTTTTTTATTAAAATTAAGTATTTTTTTTAATTATTAAAAACTAACTTGACAACCATTCTTCCATTAAAATTTGTATATGCCTGATGATTTTTTTTTTCTTAATCAAGAGATAGTCCTTCTATTAACTTAGGAAAAAAATACAAAATTTACACAAGATACAAGAAACTCCAACAAAGGGAAAGTGTAAACACACAGGCTCAGACTTCCACAAAGGGAGAGTGGAGATACTCCAAGAACCAAAAAAATCTCCAAAAAACAAACTTGAACAAAGTCAGGACTAGCCAGTAACCAAAAGAAGACAGCCCAAAACTCACCAAAAAACTGACACCTAAAGATCCTATGGTAAAATGTAAACCTGCATGGAGTCCAAGCCTGTAGAAAACCTCAAGATGCACGAAAAAAATGACTGTTGATCTAAAAATTCAAATCCAAGAACTAGTGGTCAAATCGCATGGCTTAAAATCCCGCAGAATAACGCGCGATGAAGGTAGTTTACATTTCCAGTCCTCCGCCACATGTAGCAACCTGAGTGGAATTGTTGGATTTTGGAAAAAATGAACTTTGGAATAAAAAGCACCCGATGAACATGGTAAACCACTGGTGGCTTTTTCCTTTCGGGCCCACCAACATGCACAACAAAAGGTGGCCGTAGATCTGCCTCCTTTGGATCTGATGGCCACAAAACAAATCAGACCACACATATACTCACAGAATACCTAGCAAAGAAGGCAATAAACACTGTTCTCCCCCCTCCACACATCATAAGATGAATGGCATCGCTTGTCATCCGAGAACATTAGAGAGAGTGCCCTGAGCAGGTGGTGTATTCCAAGCAATTATTGACCCCGATGATTTCTTCCATTGACCTTTGCAGCATTGAATGAGTAAGACCTGGCTAGAAGGGAGGCATCCTACAAGGAATGCCATCAGAGTGGAGTTGACACACTGTGGTGCTCGTCTCACAAGGTATCCCTTCTCCAAAGAGCAGATAACACTGTCATGATTTCTGCCATTTTCTTCCTATAAGTACTCTTAGATAACTGACAATGCCTATCATGTAATAAACTGTCTAAAGTAAACTTATTCATTGTTGACATGAGATAAAATATTGTCTCTTGAATTTTCTTGAAATTGTTGTTTGTTACTGAGGGCCCAGGATGAGCATTCCTTCTTCATCCTTGTTGGGTCGTGTTATATTCTTTCCACATAGTTATCAGGGGGTTTGAGGGGTACCCGTAACCCCACTTTATGGGGTCCGGGGTAGCGCCCCGGAAAATTTTGGTTTTGGACCCTATGTTAGGTTGGGCGTACCCACCTATGGTTTTGTGCATGATTTTTGCACATGTTTTTTGGACGCGATGGTTTTCGGTCCATGGTTTTGGACATGATTGTTTTTGGTCCATGGTATTGGATGCTTCAGCATGTATAAATATGTATTGTAACATTGAAAGGAACATAATGAAAAATCAAGCTGGTAGTCTCAGTTTTGGGATCCAGTGGGAAATCTCTGTGTATATGTGTTTTATGTGTTATGCTCCCGCATTTTTATTTTTCCTGTGATTTAGAATTTGTATGCAGGTAATTTCTGTATGGGGTTAAAAGCTACATTTGGTATCAGAGCTGTTTTGGCTTCAAGGGGACGCCTTTGTTGCTGAGGGGTTTCGCTCGGGGCTGTGGTAGACCCTGTTCAGTGTGAGATCTGTGAGATCGATTCTGGTGGTGAAAGAAGATGGCGAGCAGCGGAAAGATAGAGATTGAGAAGTTCAATGGTCAGAGTTTTGAGTTGTGGAAACTCAAGATGGAGGATCTGTTGGTAGATAAAGGTCACTGGAGCACGGTAGATCCGGGTACTAAACCAATGGGAGTGATCGATGAAGAATGGAAGAAATTGAATCGGAAGGCAAAGAGCACAATACGATTGTGTGTCTTAGATTCAGTATTGCTGAATGTATAAGAGGAAGCTACGGCGAAGGCTCTGTGGACAAGTTAGGGACTTTGTACCAATCTAAGTCTCTGGTGAATAAACTATTCCTGCGGAAAAAGCTGTATAACCTGAGGATGAAAGATGCATACTCGATGACAGAGCATCTAAATGTGTTTAATACTGTGGTAAGTCAGTTATAATCTGTTGATATTAAAATTTCAGATGAAGATAAGGGCAGTTTGTTGTGTTCTCTATCAGACTCGTGGGATAGCCTGGTTATTGCAATAGGTAGCAATGCAACTGCTTTGGAGTTTGATGAAATAGTCTCAGCCTTGCTGACGGAGGAGATGAGACGGAAAAATATGGACAACCAGAATGGTGATGCCTTGTCTGTACGAGGACGGTCCCAGAACAGAAACAAAAAATAAGTCATCGAGTGGGAGATCTAAATCTAGAGGGAGATCTAAATCTCCAGGAAAACCTACAAAGGTGGTGTGCTGGAAATGCGGAAAGGAAGGCCACTTCAGAAGGGAGTGTAAATCTAAAGCTCCTGATAAAGGAAAGGGATCTGATGATGCTCCTTCTGCAGAGGCGAAAACCACCTCAGATGAAGGTGGGGATGTGTACTTGGCTTCTTCAAGTACACATGTAGATCATGAGGCATGGTTGATTGACTCAGGTGCATCCTTTCACTTCACTCCCCATAGAGAGTGGTTCTGCGAGTATGAGAAATATGATGGTGGTGATGTCTTCTTAGAAGATGATAGGAAGGCTAGAATCATTGGTCGTGGAAAGTAAAGTTGAAGTTGCAAGGTGGAAGGGTTAGAACCCTTCCGGGTGTTCTGCATATATATTCCTGTGTTGGCCAGAAATCTGATTTCTGTAAGCAAGTTGGATGATGCAGGTGTAAAGACAGTGTTCGAGAAGGATACCTGCAAGATGGTTTGAGGAGCACTAGTATTGATGCGGGGAGTTCGGATTGAACTCTGTACAAGCTGCAAGGTAGCACTGTTGTTGACGGGTGCAATAGTTCTATGGTTCCTGAAAATGGAGCAGAAAATCTAGTGGTCTCTAGAGAGAAGACCATGTTGTGGCATCAAAGGCTTGGACATATTGGAGAGAAGGGCCTTCGAATACTTCATGGTAAAGGTATGGTAGAAGGTAAGAGTAATAGCTCTCTGGATTTTGATTTCTATGAAAATTATGTATATGGGAAGCAGAATTGGGTGAGTTGCCCCTCTGGTGGTAAGAGGGTGAAACATATATTAGAGCTTGTGCATAGTGATGTGTTTGGACCTATGAAGGTTCCATCACTCGGTAAGTTTGTGTACTATGTATCATTTATAGATGACTTCTCAAGGAATACATGGATATATTTCCTTAAGAAGAAATCTGAAATCTTTGATAGGTTTAAAGAATTTAAGGCTCTGGTGGAAAACCAGGAAGAGAAGAAGATAAAGGTGTTGAGGACAAACAATGGTGGAGAGTTTTGCAGTAAGGAATTTGAAGAATTCTGTAAGAACTATGGTATAACATGACAGAAGTCTACTCCAAATACACCTCAGCAAAATGGAGTGGCAGAAAGAATAAACAAGACATTGATGGAAAGGGCAAGAAGCATGCTCAGTGGTGTCGGGTTAGGATAGGAATTCTAGGCAGAGGCGGTGGAGACAGCATGTTACCTAGTCAAGATATCACCTTCATCAGCATTGGAAGATAAGACTCCACAAGAGGCATGGACTAGTAAGAAACCCTCTCTTTCACATTTGGGGGTATTTGGATGTGATGCATATGTACATGTTCCAAAGGAGAAACGAACCAAGTTGGATAGTAAATCTTAAAAGTGCATCTTTATTGGGTATAAGGATGGTTTAAAGGGCTATAAGCTTCGGAACCCAGTAACAAGGAAGGTTGTGTACAACCAAGATGTGGTGTTCATAGAGGTGAAAGATGTTATTAAACATGAATTCCAACCAAAGGAACCTGAGAAGATAGGGTTTGAGCTAAAGGAGGAAGAATCAGACTCTATAGTAGAGGAGGAATCAGAAAATAAAGAGCCACAAACTCCAGGTGTGAGAAGATCAGTTCAAGAAAGAAGGCAGCCAGAAAGGTATAGTCCATCTGATTTTCATTCAAATTTTGCTTTATCTATTACTGATGATGATCCCAGAACTGTGAAGGAAGCAGTAGATTTAGAGGATGGAAAAC
>APFE030466547.1:10046-39040 GCA_000404065.3 Pinus taeda | reverse complement strand
GAAAACTCTGGAAAGAGGCCATGGTTGATGAAATGGAATCTTTGCACAAAAATGAGGCTTGGGATCTGGTGGCGTTGCTGACTGGAAGGAAACCCATTGGCAGCAAATGGGTGTTCAAGAAGAAGACAAATGCAGAAGGAAAGGTGGAGAAATACAATGCTCGGTTGGTAGCAAAAGGTTATTCCCAGGTGCCGGGAATTGATTTTGCTGATATTTTTTCTCCTGTTGCCAAGGTAACTTCTATTAGATTACTTTTATCTGTTGTTGCTACTTTAGATTTTGAGGTAGAACATATGGATGTGAAGACAACATTTCTTCATGGGGATCTAGAAGATGAAATCTACATGAAGCAACCTAAAGGGTAAGAAAAAATTGGTATGCAAGTTAAATAAGTCTCTGCATGGGTTAAAACAGTCGATAAGGATATGGTATCAAAAATTTGATACATTTATACAGGGACTTGGCTTCACTAGAAGCAAAGTTGATCAATGTATGTATTTTAAATTAATTGGTGACCGTGTTATTTATTTGGTCTTGTATGTGGATGATATGTTGCTGGTTGGAAATGACAAAAAGATTATCCAGGATTTGAAGACCCAATTGTCCTCCAAATTCGACATGAAAGATCTTGGTGCTGCAAACTATATTTTGGGCATGGAAATTAAAAGAGATCACGCAAAGAGGAAGCTCTGGTTAAACCAGAGGAAGTATGTCGAGACAATACTGCAGAGGTTTAATATGCAGTACAGTAAACCGGTGAAGGTTCCTATTCCTGTAGGTGTGAAGTTATCTGTTGAACAGTGTCCCAAGACACAAGAAGACGAAGAGGACATGTCCCGTGTTCCATATGCAAGTGCAGTCGGTAGCCTGATGTATGCAATGGTCTGTACTAGACAAGACATTGCACATGCAATGGGAGTATTGAGCAAGTTTATGTCAAAACTAGGGAAGGAGCACTGGACAACAATGAAGTGGGTTTTCAGGTATTTGCATGGCACTAGTGATTATGGTTTGTGCTACCAAGGAAGACTAGGATTGGACAGAGTGTTGGATATTCATGGCTTTCTTAATGTAGACTGGGCAGGAGATCTGGATCAGAGAAGATATACAAGTGGGTATGTGTTTAACCTATTTGGAGGTGCAGTCACTTGGATGAGTAAGAAACAATCTGTAGTGGCACTATCAACTACAGAGGCAGAGTGCATGGCGGCCATTCATGCAAGCAAGGAAGCAGTTTGGTTGCAGAGATTGTGTTGAAGTATGGGGTTAGTACAGGGAGCTATAAGAATAGACTGTGACAGCCAAAGTGCAATTTTCTTGGCAAAGAACCCTGCTTATCATTCAAAGACAAAGCACATTGATGTTCAGTATCACTTTGTGAGGGATATGATAGAAGACAGAAAGGTGTTGCTGATAAAGGTGGACACTTTCAATAATACTACAGATCCATTGACAAAATATGTGAGCTCTAAGAAATTCTCTTGGTGTAGAGAAACAATGGGCGTTTCAGGGCTAGAAAAATGACTAAGCTCTCATGTGCCCCCATGTGGAAAGAAAACAAGAAGTGGGAGATTGTTGGGTTGTGATATATTCTTTCCACGACTAACTGACGTAGTGAACCGGGGGGTTAGAGGGGGGCTGGAGCCCCCGCTTTGTTGCACCGATGGCATAGCGAAGGGGTCACAGGTCCCCCATATCCGGGGGTTTTCAGGGGGGCGGGTAGCCCCCCTCTACGGGGTCTGGGGTAGCACCCCGGGAAAAAATAAAATTGGACGCTATATTAGGTTGGGTGAACCTACCTATGTTTCTCAGTCCATGGTTTTGGATGCGATGGTTTTCAGTCCATAGTATTGGATGCTTCGGCATGTATAAATATGTATTGTAACATTGAAAGGAAAATAATGAAAAATAAAGCTGGTAGTCCCGGTTTTGGGATCCAGGGGAAAATCTCTGTGCATATGTGTTTTATGTGTTTATGCTCTCGCATTGTTTATTTTCTTTGTTTTAGAATTTGTATGCAGGTAATTTCTGTATAGGGTTAAAACCTACATGGACCATGGGATTGCATAAATAGAGTGAGCCTTTAAGTTGTAAAGATAGTGGAGGATAGAGTGGGTAGCCAAGGAATGATTCGAGATTAGAGTAGGATTCTAAGTGTATTGGTTCATAGTAGCAGGAAGAGGCTCTACAGCTAAGTGCACAGAGGCCTAGTAGAATCCACAGCTGAGTGCACGGACCCCTGCAACTGAATGCACAGGGTGGTGTTGAGTCTGTGATCGAGATTGAAGATTAATAACGAGAAGTTGATTCTTATTTCTGTGTATTTTTTTTGCATTATCTTTTTTATGTTTATATTAGTTTATGTATCGCATGAAATGATATGATTGATGAATATGTTGTAATAACCATAAATCTTACACACACACATTAAGAAATCGGTTAATTAGTAAGAAACTTGGGTAATATATGGGTCGCACCCTGAGTAGGGTTGTGCGAAAACAACAGGATGGGTTGTGAAGGAATAGAAAATGTGCCTTGTGACAGGTCAGATGGCGAACTTCCAGAAGCCCATCAGACATGCCCAGGGTGCAGAAGCTTGGTTCTAGCACCTTCCCATACTACTTCGAGTGATACCTCAGTCTGCATTCCACGGACTACTGCCGAAAGGGCTAATAGTACTGGGATTTTCTTGGCTAAATCAACTTTAAACCTGGGTCAGGCTCCTACAAGCTAACAAATGGTTATGTTTTTGGGACTGGGATCTGCATAAAGTATGTCTGATGTCATGGCACTGGAACCCAACAAAAAAAGAAATTGAAGAGTCGTTGGAGAAGAAGATTCATGATTTCACGGCATAGGAGAATAGAGATCCTCAAGTATCTAAGGAACAATGGTTGGAGCACTACTTGCATACAGAAATCCACGAAATTTTCTTTGCATCCTTTCCGTTTGATCTATATGAGTGGATTGTGAAGTTAGCAGGCAGTCAAGGAAGGTATAGGCTTGACAAACCAATAGTGTGGACTCCAGAATTAGTGGATAAACTAGAAGCATCATAAGATTAGATAGTGCAAGTTGTGGACCATTGGCTCAACTGACTAATAGGAGGATTTATCACTTAGTTTGCAGTAGACACGACCATCAACTACAGTGAGGCAGAGCGATGTTTTCTCAAGGGACTGCGAGGTAAGTATATTACATATTTGAACACTTGGATTAAGATGATATTGTGTGAAAAGTGGGTTATTCGAATAAATTAATGTTTGGGACTATGCAAAGAGGGAAGATATATAGAAGTGGAAGTAGTGAAGAGTTGGAAAAAATTCCCTTAATTTCACCCTTGCGGAAGTGAGGAGGAGCTCGCAAAAGCTTTTCTAAGAAGCGCGGTTAGTTTGATAAGACAAAGAATTCCATGTTTACCATCTCCACCCACACTGCCACCCATTTCACCCCCCTCACCTCCATCTCTGCCCACTCCACCTCTACCAACACTATATTCTAGTATGGCGAGTGCGATCAAACTATCGGTGTTCAGAGGAGTAGGAAATGAAGATCTGGACCAATTCTGGTTCATGGTAAGAGTAGTATGGGAAGCATAGGGTGTCATGGATGATAATATTAGAAAGGAAATGCTGGTGAGTCCACTATAGGATCGCACATTAACGTGGTATATCAAGCATTCTAATGACCACCCAAATGCAGGAATTGTAGAGATCCAGGCCATGCTAAATAGGGAATTTAGCAGACCAAAATCAGAGACACAATCAATCGAGTTTAAGGAGATCACGATACTCCTAGGCTATACTCCTAGGATCTGGACCAAAGACTAAAGAGTACTACCTATGAAGCCAATATTACATTAATAGATGCACAACATCATGCATGGTTTGTGGCCTCACTCACGCCACATTTAAGAATAGTGCTATCACAACAAAAAATTTCCACCCAGGATGAAGCATTAGAGATGGCAATGAGATTACATGAGACCCCTATACAAGACCCTCGGTTAGGGGTCCATCAAATCCACACACAACTCTAGAATCTGTGTTAGAAATGCAAAGTTTAAAATAGGACAAGATACCTCAATTAGAGGTGCAAGAGGAAGTATGGTGCATAAAATGCAAAGGCCAAGGGCACGATAAGGAACACTATCTAGTGTTTGCAAACTACTTGGTAGGGGAAGGGCCAATGCTATTAAGACCATAGGCATAGGCAAGGCCGAGCGTAGTGTCTACATTTTGGTGCACGATCTTCCAAACAGGAGGAAAACACAACATGTATAATTGTCATCTTTTGCAGAAGTATACGTAGACATCCCAACAATTGTTTTGTAATTTCTGTAGGTCGGAAGGCCCTGATGAACGCACCTGCCGAAACTATGAATTAATGATGGATCAGATTCCTGCCTATAGGGTGTAGGTTGAAATGCGATCACTCGACCCAAATGTAGGGATGGCATGCACTGGGTTTCAGTGGTGCTGTTAGGGTTGAGTTGGAATGGGACCAGGAAGGGGTCACGACCAAATAAGTTGTTACAATTGCGGAGGGCCAGGGAATTATTCCTATGATTGTATGAACCCAACTTGGATATCATGTTGGTACTGTAATTAGTTTGATCATGAGGAAAAGTATTGCCCTTCGCTGATAGCGAGGATGTGTGAAAAGGGGGTACTCGAGCCCCCTCTGACTCATAATTTATAAATGATGAGGTCTGAACCATGTGAAGAAGACCCACATGTAAACGTGATCCTCAGGAGTGGTATGACCATGGGAGATGATAAAGGGAAGTAGCTAGAAGACAGTATGTGGGTTCGCAAGGCTCCTACAAAGGAACCCAAGGTTGACATAGAATGCACGAAGGATACATTCATGGAAGCTAACAAGAGCTTCATGGAGGCCTCCACTTCAGGTAGCCAAGATCAACTAGAACCAGGGATGGATCCTTTAATGCTCACTACCTTTCTAGAGACACGTATAAAATTGTTATGGGATAGAAATGTAGCCAAAGGGCTATAAGAACTCATCACTAGGTGTGCAGTGTCAGGAGAACCACGCATGATGTGGAAACTTGGAAAGAATGCATTGCGCACAGGAAGGGAAATAAGGTTGACTGCGCAAATAGGTAAGTATGAACTAGATCAGGTAATCCTAGATCTGGGTTTGAATGGGAATGTAGTACCAAAGTAAACATGGGAGTGCATGGGCAAACCCGCATTACAATGGTTGCCTCTTTAGTTACAAATGGCAAACCAACAAAATATTTTTCCCATGGGAAGATTGCAAGGGCTGACAGTCGATATTGAAAGAGCGAGCACGCAGGTAGATTTTGAAGTGATAGAGATTGTCAATGACAGAAATCCCTATCCCGCACTACTAGGAATGGACTAGGCCACTGAGATGTACAGAGTCATAAACCTAAAGAAGACCAAAATGATATTTGAGAAAAAGTCAATATATGTGGTAGTACCGCTAGACCCAGTCGAGGGAGCACGGTACACTGAACTGGTGCCTGATGACGATAGTGATGATGATATTGATTGTATTTACAAGATAACTATGCGAGAAGAAGATTAGGTGAATCCAAATATAGATAGAAGGATTTCATGGGAGCACAAAAGCTCCTGCACTTCAGATTTAGATGAAGAGATAGAGCAATGGCAGAATCGGTTGCATGAAGTAACAACGCTTGATTGCAACATGATGGTTAGACCACTGCGTTGCATGACCACAGAGGCAAGGGAGTTGCTGACATATGATGGATTGTAAGTGGTGGATGAATTTATGAGAAAATTTGAAAGCGTAGTAGCAGAATAACAGTGGTCCGATGCGCTGGAGTGGACACTGTGTGCAACACTGTACAATGGTGGGGTACGCATCAAGGAAATTTTGAGAACTGGAACATATGCAAAAGGATGATGCGCCTACATTTTGGAAAACCATAATTACGACTAGTAGACAAATATGACGGATGAGATGATCCATGCACGCACCTCCTGAAATGGACCAAGGTTTATGGGGAAGAACCACAGCCTAAAGGGGTGCATTTATTCTACCATACCCTAGACATCATACCTATGAATTGGTATACTAAGACGGAGCTACGCCATGGTGTAGGCGAATTGAATGTCTTATGCAAGGGATTTTTGTTAAGAATCACATTTGAATATCGTTGCTCGGGTACTGTCGAAGATGTGCTACAAGCAGTAAAAGTCGCTATCTTCAAAATACCATAGGAGCCAATGGGAGTACTTCAGCTAGACTGGGTGACACAGTTAAGTGTCACACTAGAGTGTTACAATGTAAATGCTGAAGAGGACGATGAGGACCCACGAAACATTCACATTTAAGAAATAGAAGGGTATTGTGAGATTCGTGGACTATCACTAAAAGACCCCGACATCACTGTGTCACTAAAGACAAAGCAGGTCAACATTGGAACGAAAGCAAAGCCAAAGTACACAATGCTTGGTGACTATTGGGACGATGCCATGGACGATAAGCTCGTTGAGTTACTCCTGAATACCAAGACTTGTTCCCAACCAAAATTACAAACTTAAAGGGGATTGTGGGTGATTTAAGGGTAATGAAGATCACCCTAAAACTTGACACAAAGCCAATTAAGCAGTCGCCTTACTGCTTGAATCTAAAGTATAAGGAAAAGGTCCAGGAAGAATAGGAAAAATGCTCGCAACCAGAATTATTGAACCAGTGGAAGAATTTGATTGGGTGAGTCCTATGGTAGTATAAGAGAGAAAAATAGAAGTGTAAAATAAGAATATGTGTAGACCTTCGGAAGCTAAAAGATGCCTACGTACATGATCCATTCCCAACACCATTCACAGATGAAGTACTAGAGAACGTTGGTGGCTAGGAAGTATACTTGTTCATGGATGGGTTCTCAGGGCACTATCATATCATGATCATGCTAAAGGATAGCAGCAAGACAACCTTCACAATAGAATGGGGTTGCTTTCAATACAACATGATGCCGTTTGGAATGAAGAACACACCAGTTATATTTTCACGCGTCGTGGTAGCTGCATTCAAATAATACATCCACAAGTTTTTGGAGGTCTATCTGAATGACTGGACTATTTTTGGATTATTTAAGCACCATGTACAAGCTTATGTTTGATGTTGGATACTTACCACCAACACTAGATTTCACTGAACCTGAAGAAGTACACATTCCTTGTTCCCTTTAGAAACCTATTCAGACATTTGACCGACAAACAAGGACTGATGGTGGACCCTGTGAAGATTGTCGTTATCCTAAACATGGAAGCACTGCGAAGTGTTAAACAACTTCATGCTACCTTGGTGCACATTGGATACTATAGGAAGTTCATCAAAAGTTATGCCCAAATAATCACACCAATGGAAAATCTATGAAAGAATGATGTTACATGTTGCTAGAATGATGATTGCATGAAGAGATTGGATGTCTTGAAGGATAAATTGGCCTCTGTGCTAATCCTCATCTTCCTGAAATGGGATGTGGAATTTCTGTTGGAAATAATACTAAGAGAGGGGAGTGAATCAATATTATTAGATCAATAAGTTAATTTTCAAAACTAATTTGTATATGCTACTTTAGCTCAGTGAACTAGCGTGTATACATGAATGTACTTAATACAACTAGCGTATATGCAGAGATCTTTTGATTAACCCAAATTATCATGTATTGAAATTTAACCAGTATATTGGGAGTTCATTAGATAGTGCAGTAAAAATAGATTAAAGAATCACACATAAGCAACACACATGAACACCAAGATATAAGGTGGAAACCCAATGTGGGTGAAAAACACCTGCTGCAATCATCTCTGTCTCCTTTTAATAAGAAAAATTTGTTTACAGTTTTTGTACTGGTGTAGTCTTTTATGAGCACACAAACTTCTACCTACAGAAGGTTAAAACCTTCTCACCTTCTCCAGCTTCTACTCGAATGGAGCTAAAACCCCCTAGATATTATACTAGCTTATGTGTTTACTAGTACGTAGGTGCTGACCTACAAAAGGATATGACCTTCTCCTTTTTCTTCCAGGGACCATGTTTAATAAATTTTCAAACTGGATCCATCAATAACATCATATCAAATATATTTGCATTCACAATCACCTTTCGAGCCAACCACAATTGAATCAATCAATCACTTTGAACACCCATGAATCTGATCATTCAAAATATTGTCACCAGAATACAACAACCAAAACCCAAGCCAGAACCTAGAACACTACAACAGCAAATAGAGGCAACTAAAACATATTTTATAAGGTATACACTACTTCCATATGTCGAACCTACGTGTATATGTGCTTTCCTCAAAGTAAACCTGCGTATAGATCTGCAAATCAAATTTATGATCTATACACTGGTTTGATATGCAAAACCAACATGTATACGCTGTTTTTCTAAAGTGAACCTATGTACAGATCTGTAAATGATGATTTAAACATTACAACCATTCCAGAATTTAGTCATACCCAGATCATCATATTTACAAACTACAACATGCTCCGGTTATTTAGATACAAGATCAAATCACATAAAGATAATTCAATTCAAGCCTTAAGATCCTCATACATCATTAGATCTTATCTTTCATCAAATTCTAAGGTTCCACCTTGGTTCAGATCCAGTAATGCACCATAACCTAATAACCTGCATACTAGATCTCACACTTCATCAGATATTCAATGCTTGTGTGTCCTAGCCTAATGATCTTCTTGTCCTTTTATAGTTTTAGGCCTTCCTCAATACCATGGACCAAAACGACTTATGACCAATACCTTGGATCAAATATCTTGGGTCAATCCCTCATACCAAATATCATGGACCAATATCACGGACCAAAAACTTAGTCTTCCAAGGTATACACGCTTTTCCTTTTATGAAAGTGCATGTGTACGTATATGCAACTTGTATACAGTGAACCCACGTGTATATGTGGCTTGGCTAGTGGTGAACCTGCGTATACCTCTCCTTCTTCATTTTGTGTAGTTTGATCTGTAACTCTGTGTTGTTAACCTGATATATTGTGTTATTTCATCTAAGTGAGTTTCCTTCTGAACTCATTCCATGAAGTTGCCCTGCATTTCATCACATCTGTAACCACCATTGTCATGCATTCTGTCACATCTGATATCTCTTTTGTAGATTCATCTAGTTACCATATACAGGTGAGTTGTTCTTCTATAAGTGGGTTTCCATCAAGTACAACACGTACATCATACAAGTACAACACATACATCACAATGCCAACAACAACCACACTAAGTCACTGTCCCGCTTTGTCATCAAGGGAAAAGGGTCATGCTCCCCCTGAGTGCATGCTGAAATCTCTGATATGCTGAAGTGTACTAATTGAACTCCCATGATTGAGTCCATACTACCCCTAAGCATAAGCAAAGTTTGTAAAAAGATGTTCTAAAATAAGAACATGACTCTATACATATAAACGACCTTCCTATCACCAATAACTCATACATACATCCATCTCCCAACCAAGTGGGGATATACAATTGTTTATACATGGCAAAATACAAACATTACATCATCCATCCCATGCATAGTGGGGTTACAAATTAGTTTGCTTTATGACCTTTACATTAAAAGATGTACATTACTTATACAATATAGACCAAACATCTAAAGAAGACCATGATAGTCATCAACAACTATCATATGGTCTGCACCATCAGCAACATCTGTCAATCAACATCCAGACCAACAACCTATATATGTCCATCATTAGTTCCCAGACTATCATCAACCATGATCTCCACCGAAACCTGTTCCACTTGTTCATTATCAGATCTGATCATTGCATATGTCAGTAAAAGATATCAAAGCATCATCATCAATCAGATATACATCCAGTTATCAACAATTTTATGAAAACCAATATATTTCCATATGTTATCAACAAAGAGAAATCATCATCAAACAGAGCATATAATTGACAGAACCATGGCGAACCCGTTTTTCCTTAGTCTGGCCCACTGCCTTCCTTCAAACCAAAATATATGTGACTGTGCCCATAGAGACTCATGTATATGTGCGACTATGCTTTATGAAACTTGTGTGTAATCACCTTTCTTTGAAGAAAATAGGTTTTAACAATAGGATGATGCATCAACTACTCCCATCTTTTGTCCGAAATATTAAAATGTCTCTCTGGGTAGTGGTTTAGTGAATATATCAACAACCTGTTCTTTGGAGGGAACATATTCTAGTTTGACTTTTTGTTCAAGCATTTGTTCATGTAGAAAATGATATTTGATGGGTATATGCTTGGTCTTGGAGTGCATGACTGCATTCTTTGAAATACTGATGGCACTTGTGTTATCACATAGAATGGAGATAGCTGGAGTACATGTGATCTGAATGCCTTGCAAGGTTTGTGGTGAGCGCTAGTATTGCAGTAATAATGCCACAACTCCTAGGTTGCCTACTTTACTCTTATCAACCCGGTAGTTCATAACAAAATTGGAAGCAACGGTGTTGTATGCACAAGTACTAGTTCTTATTGCAGATTTTCACTTGGTTGACTCGCACAAGATCACTAGGAGCTCAAGCCAACTTCTATGGATTCTAGAAGAATGTCTTTATGTGATGGAAGGAGAGAAATACTATTCTACAGATACTACTCTAACTACAAAAAGGAGAAAGACTGAAATGTAAAGCAAACCATGTAAATCCTAATTAACCAATGAATCCTACTTTTGCAGAAATCACTATGAAAACCATGAAAAGAATGCCATTACCTACTCAATGAAGTAAACAACATCTAACTAAGCTATTTCTAGAAGTAAATGACCAAAAAACTTCTTTTTGGATATTTATGTATTTTTATGTGAATTTGACATGCATGTGATTTATTGTTTGTGAATGTGGCAAAGAATAGTTGGTGTTGAAGGGTTGTTTTGG
This sequence comes from Pinus taeda, assembly GCA_000404065.3. Lineage (NCBI taxonomy): Eukaryota > Viridiplantae > Streptophyta > Pinopsida > Pinales > Pinaceae > Pinus > Pinus taeda. The sequence goes on along the minus strand of APFE030466547.1, from coordinate 28,108 downwards.
GACTTGAGAGGATGTAAGATGGTGTGGTTGGGTCCTAGGAGGTCTTAAATGGCCTTTTGGAGGCTTTTCCCACACTCCACCTTCAAAAAAAAGCCTACATGAAAATCTACAGGAGGACACAAGAAATCTACAGGAGGAAAAACAACATTGTACAGGAGGCCTACAGGAGGAGGTTGAGAGCAGTTTTGGCTATTTGGAGGCTGTGAGAGTGGGTGGAAAATGTGGATGAAGTTTGGAATGAAGTTTTAGGGAACCTACAGTCTACCAAGAATAATTAGGAGATAGAAAGATGATTGGATTTGCTCAAGGAGAAAGGAAGAAATTCTATGGAAAATGTAGGAAACTAAGGCAGAATTGAGGAGAGACTTGGGTGACCTATAGGGCATGGATAACATGGAGGATGGGATGGCTGATGGGCTAGCCTACTACTAGAAGATATCTGCTACATAAACAACTGACAGTCAACCAATTATATTAAGAAAGCAACAAAATATGTGCATTTAGAAAAATAGAGTTTTGCATCAAACTAATCTAAACTATGATATATGAAAGGAAATGTTGATAACTGCAGCAAGAAAGGAAAGTGTGGAAGAATAATATGGTAAATAAAGAAGTGAGTATGATGAAGAAGTTTTGAAGCAAAGCAAGCTAGACTATTAACCAACTAAAAAGTTGTAAACAATAGAAGTCCTATGAATGAGGAAAATTTCTGCTTTTGGGGTAGCAAGAGGGTCTTTGCCTCAAATCATGGTCCCAAAGGGAGGAAGAGAGTTCGAGGCATTGTTTCTAGCCTTTTGGATCTTTTCTTTATCACTTCTTAACCTACTATAGAAAGCACAAATGGAAGGAAACTATTGAATCATCAAAAGCAACCTATTCTGGACCATGAAAGAAAAACTTCTAACAGTAACCTAATCTACAAACTGAAATAAAACATAAAAATACAAGTAAAGAGGAGCTTGGATGCTTGGATTGGGTCCTAACCCAAGAGCTTCAGCCCTCTGAGGTGACTCAGTGTTAGCTCAAAAATGATTCCATCTTTATTTCCAAAACAATAACAAGATTACATGGAACTATCAAAATAATAAGCTCGAAGCTGAGGAGAGTTTACATAAGAAAAAATACAACAAAAATCCAACAACAATCTGACCCTAGTGAGGCCCTAGGCCTCTCTACTTATATAAATGAAGCTAACAACAACTTCCTTAAAATCAAGGAGGCTTGGCTCCCAAAACTCGAGATAATCATCAATCATCCTCCACTTGTTCAACTGCCTTCTAGTGCATGACTTGGCCACTTGTGCTCTGAGCTCAATGAAGGGGAATTCAAAGTGAGGAGTAATAAATGAGGGGGATTCCCTCCTATAAGTCCTCTCCTTTTTCCAATTCGAGATATTTTTTCCATTTTTCCATTGGATCCTTGACTTTGACCTCAAAAATCATCAATAATGTGCATTAAACACATGTTAGACCACATGGCATCATAACTAACTCAACTCACTCCATAAGAATAATTATAATCATAAAATCATACAATAAGCTAAGGGAATGGTTGATTTTATGAGGTTAGGAGGTAAAATGACCCCACATAATTACCCATTTATGTGGCTCATCATCATCCCCTACTGAAAGTGTTGCTCATCCTCTAAGCAACTTAGTCCATCTCCTCATCTTTTATGGCCCTGTTGGCTTCCCTAGAATCCCATGGTTTTGATGTGGTCTCCTCTTCCTTGTCATAGAATCCCATATTTCTCTCTATCTCTTCCCACTGCTCCTACTCTTCTTCTTCTCTTCTGCCTTCCGGCATGCCTAACAGTAGCGAGTGACTCAATTTGAGGCCAATCCAAATGACCTTCAGCCTCTACATGGAGCACTTATACATTGGCACTCTCCTTAATGCCTCCTTCATCCTCATTTGGGAATGATATTCCCTAATCTGTAGACTGTGTGGTATGGTGTTCCATCTCCTCATACATGCATGCACACAACCATCCCCAAGTAGGCTTTCCATATACTCAAAATGTGCAATGGATTGTGCCTGATCACTTATATATCTAGAGGAAATCTGGGGATTATTGGTAAGCAGGTTATGTGTGCTGATGAGTGCCATGGGGTTTAATGACTTAGCTTTGATCATTAATGTCTCATTCTGCTCCTTTACCCTCAACCTTCTTATTTCTGCTGCCCTTAACTCTTCATGGTTCATCCATGAGGCCATGACCATTAGTTGCAGGTACCCTAGGTTGGCAATGGGGTCACACACGTTCATGTCTGTGATGGCCACGTTATGTAGGTAGAACTATGCCATCTTTGCCTTATCTTCTGATGTGCTATGGTCACATAGGTCCATAAACTTCATTTAACCTTGGAAAGGCATCGTGCCTCTTTGTGCGAAAGTCATTATCTAAAATTACAACCATTGTTCCTTGAGATACAGGCCATATGATTTCGTTGGTGTTCTACATTGCATTGCCTCCATGGACCAGCTTGCCATGCTCGCTAGTGGGGTCTCTTTCTCTTACAACTGCCTCCTTAGCAATTCATTTTATGTTTCAATTTGGCTTCTTGTAATTGCTTCCCTATGTTTGATAGCACTCAACTCTCTTCCCATTTCTTTGAGTTTGTTCTCCATATGGCCAATATCCTCAACTCCTTTGGATTTAGCTATTTGCATCCACCTATGTGTTCTTATCCTCTCTTTCTCTTATTGGAAGAATAGTGCAATTGCAATTTGTTGTGGAATTATTCTTCCCCCCTCAAGAATACTGTAATAGGAGGCAAGAGTGGGTTGAGGATCAGGTTCGTGTAGCTCTATTTCTTCCTCCTTTACCTATGGCTGTCCTTCCATTTCTTTCTCTAGCTTTTGGGTCTCCTGTAGTTTTGAATGTGTCTCCTGTAAACTGTCTGTGCCTCTTGTAGGACTACTTTTGGGTCCTGTAGTTCTATCTTTTCTTTCCATGTGGGAGATCTAGGAGTCCCCCTTCCATATGTGATATTTGCCTTAGAAGGGGATTCCTTTCCTTGGGAAGAGTGTGAATCTTCAATTATAATTGGCACTTTTGAAGAAGGTTGGGTTTTCCCTATTTTGATTCTTGTGCTCTTCCTAGCCCTGGAATACATGCATGCCTGTCTTTTGCTCTTCTGTTTTGGCTTGATGGGAGTATTGAGGGTAGTGGGAGTAGCTGCTACCTCTCTTTCCCAAATCTTAGGGGACACTTCTCCTTGTTCTGTCTTTTCTACCCGTTTTTCTCCTCTTGTTTCTCTTTCTGTCTCTGTTTGCTCTATTTCTTTAGCTTTATCCTCCTCTATCTTAGTTTCTTCCTCCTTCGCTTCTTGTTCTACTAAGTTGCTAGTTGCTTCACCTTCTCCCCCTTACTACTCCTCCTCCTCACTACTAGTAGGAATGATATCATAGGTTAGGGATTTTATGTCATCCTCTGTTGTCATGTTTCAGAAGATTTCCCATGATATAGGGAGTGTAAATGTATGGAGGGATTTTGATTAACCATTGGTGAGTGAGGTGCTCTCAATTCCCTGCTTGAAATTTAGTGTTAGAGTCAATGAGAGACTATAGGAGGATGTAGGGGATGCTAAGCTTTTGAGGGGCTGGAGTGTCCATGCCATATCTTAATTCATGAAGGATTATAAAATGGTCACCATAGACAATGTTGTACCTCCCCTCATAGGAAATATATTTGATTATTTGATAGCTAACCTCATCACAAGGATATGGTATGATAGCCCTTCTAATGCCATTTTTATCCTCTACAGGGGTCTCATTGTTTTGGAAATTTTTTTTCTTAGCAGCCTGGTCAATTGGTTTCCCATCCTTACTCCAATGTAATCCAAGAGGAAGGGTAGTGACCCTACTAATAAATTTAGGGGTTATCTCCATGGAAAGACCTCTAAAGGTGATAGTGGCATGTGTTTTGGTGTGAGGGACCAAAGAGTGGGAAAATTCTTGAGAAATTTCCTCATCTAACCCTCAGAATTTCTCAAAACAGTTCATCCAATTTGCTCTTGTGAATATGTCCACTAGTTGGGGATGTGCATGGAGACTGGAGTAGTTCATGGGCTCCTTCCTCATAAAACCTCTTATCATTTTTTTATTTTTATTTTGGAAACCAAATGTCAAGAAGGAGACAACATTTTTTGAAGAAAAACAGAGAAACAAAGAGACTGTGGTCTTTTAGAAATAAGCATAATTTTTTTTATATATTTCCTCCACCTAAAGGCTTGATTTCACCCTCCAATTTAAACAACTGCTTGCATATTTTTATATTCAATGGGGGTATGCATGGAACTTACCTCCTCAGCATGAAAATTGTGCTAAAACTCATGTTTTCTCCCTTCCAAACAACTCACTGGCCCTCCTGCAGAATCCTTGTAGGTGCTCTTGTAGAATTTGATAGTGCTCTTGTAGAAAACACTGAGAGCAGGAACATGGGAGATATTAATGGAGAATGATGGTTACGAGGTTGTGGGGACATGAGGTGATTGTAGGAGTAGAGTTTCAAGGAGAGAATGAAGGAAAAGGTGGTGAGAGTGCTCGGGGAGGAGTACTTATTACTTTGTATGGATATTTACGGTGATGGAGGGTGAGCTGGCAAAGTGTACATTAGCGATATTCGAACCGTTGGTCCCCACCTACCTTGTCATCATGTCCCCTTCCTCGTAATCATCCCTCATGATTACATCGGAGTTCACACTTCCTCCACTACTTGTCCTTGACATCTTTCTTGAGTTGACTGTGCGCATGTGTGGGTGACATTTTCAGATGAGTGGAGTCAACTAGATGAAGGTGGCCAAGTTAACTGGCCACCTTTCCCTTGTTCAACCTCAACCATCTCATTACTTTTGCATGCCTTCTAATTACACAAATGCAAACAAAGGAGAAGGTTAGTTACTTACCCGAGATCCGAATGTATTTTATTGTGAGGTGTTGTGGTTCTTTCTCTTTGTTGCATGCCCTTGTTTCTTTTGATGCATGTTGTTTTCTTATTGATGTGTGGTTGTGCCTTGTGTAGGTTCTTCTTTGGCTGGATTTGAGCTTTAAGTGTCTTCTTCATCCTTCATATTTGCACCCTCTTCTGTTGATGCTGGATTTAAATGGGATCAACTGCTACAGGAATTCCTATAGGAGCTCATGTAGCTACTTCTCCCCCTAAAACTTCAATTTATTTTTGTGCTTGGAGCTATGAGGATGATGGTAGAGATGTAGATAGAGATGGGGAGGTAATAGGTAGGCTTTAGGTGAGGTTGATGTTGGCATTATGATTCAAGTGTTGTCCTTGATGGCAACTCACTCAGAGGTATGATACAGGTGATGACAACTCACTCAGAGTACATATCATAATGCAGCAAGTAAAGAGAGAGATATAAGCAGGTTGACTGTGATGAAAGTGCATATATACACGGGTTAGCAGAGCAAAAGGCACGTACATGTACACACGCAGGTTCATAGAAGGAAAGGCGTGTACATGTCGGAAAACTAAGTTTTGGTCCATGGTATTTGGTCCATGGTATTTTGGTATTGGTCCATGGTATTTGGTCCGAAGTGTTGACCCCAGGTACTGGGTCCAAGGTATTAGTTCCACATGGTTTTGGACCATGGTATTGAGAGAAACCTAAACCTATACAAGGAGAAGATCATTAGGCCAAGATGGCTGTGCAAGAGTGAGCAAGTGATGAACATCTGATAAAGTGTGAGATCTAGAGGCTGGTTATGGGTTGGTGATGCCTTGCTTTATCTAAACCAAGGAGGCACTCATGTGAAGGACCATGAACGATGGATTGGGATCTTAAGGCTTGGAATGATTATCATTATATGGTTTGATAGACTAGATCTATTGACGCATGTTTATTGTATGAATGTTATGATCTGGGTATGACTGATGTTTGGAACCGCTGCAATGTTATGAGTAAATATTTGCAGATCTGTACACAGGTTGGATTTGGTAAAAGCGTGTATGTACGTGGGTTTGGTTCATCATAGTAGCGTATACATTATATTTGAAGTTGTAGTTGGATCTGGTTATTGTGGTAGACTTCTATTGTCTGTTCTATGTTGTGGTGACTGTATTATTGATAGGTTTTCAGTGTTTCAGTATTGGGTGATTCAGAGAGTGGTGATTCAGATTATGATGATTGTTTTATGGATCCAGTATGAAAATGTATGAAACGTGGTCCTTGGATGATTGTAGGCCGACACCTACGTACTGGTAAACATATTGGCTAGTACAAGAGCCAGGGGGTTGTAGCTCCCTTCCAGGAGCAGCTGGAAAACGAGTAAAGGTTGGAGCCTTCAGTAGGCCAGCGCCTACGTACTAGTAAATGTAACGGCTAGTACAAGAGCTAAGAAGGTTGTAGCCTTCTGCAGGTAGAAGCCTGCGTGCTGGTAAAGGACTGCACCAGTACATTGTAAAAGAAGTTTCTTATAAAAGGAAGATAGAAACAAATTGCAGCAGGTGGTTTTCACCCACATTGGGTTTCCACCTTATATCATGGTGTTCATGTGTGCTTCTTATGTGTGATGATCTATACTGTTTTACTACACCTGATTATTGTTAATATGGTTAATAATATTTTCATGCATTTACTGAAGATTAGCTAATTGAATCATAAGATTACTGCATGTACGCTAGTTGCATTTAACACAGTCGCGTATATACGCGGATATACTGAACTGAAGCCGCGTATATGAATATGAGTATGAAAAATGAAAAGTAACTAATTTGATAATACTGATTCACCCCCCCTCTCAGTATTATTTCCAACAGTTGATGGTGTTGTTCCCTTTCTTATTTTTTCTTAAATTCCTAAAGAATTGTTTTTTCTATGTTTTTCTTGGACAGGAAGAAGAATGATGCTTGGGGTGTGACGTAGGCTTGGACATGATGGCAAGGAGGTTTGAAGACTACAGAAGGATTTATAGATTTTTTTATGAAGCTTCCCTGTCCCTCAAACTTCCTTCTATATCCATTTCTAGCTCTCTGTAACTCCTACAATAGCCTCCTATAGAAAACACAGCTTTTGAAAAATAAGCACAGTGAGGTGAAAAAAATGCCAAGAATGAGGGAGAAAGGTGTGGGAAGGTAGGATAAGTGATGGTGTTGGTTTCAGGGATCCCTTGGCACCTTCTGCTGCTTCCTATAGTCGTCCTGCAAACCTGCAATGCAACTAGAAATTCATTTCTTTTTTTCTCTTTTTTTTTTTTGAAAACAACTAGGGTGCCTCAAAGAGGTTTTCATCCCAATTACCTGCCCTAGGCACCTCCAAGGGAGGTTTTTATCCAACGATCTTATTTTTCTCTCTTATGTTTTGACATCACTGGGCCACCTCAGATGAGGTTTTTAACCCAATGATGGGACTCAAGTGCCTCATGGAGGTTTTCACTTGAGTCCTTATTTTTTTTTTCTTTTTCTTCGATGAGTAGGTGAAGTGGAGGCTAAGACATGCTCCACTACCATCATTGTCTTATTCAAATATTTAATGAACTCTCGCTTGGAAAGGGGTTTATTGTATACTTTCAACCGATGTCCATTGACAAGCATGGGGATGACTTCATCATCAATGGTTCTGATCAGAACTGAACCATTGTCATTGCATTTCTCCACAGCGTAGGGTCTAAGCCATCTTGTCCTTAGCTTTCCATTGAAATATTTATATCTTGAATCATAGAGTAGTAACTAATCTCCCTCTTGGAATTGCTTCTCCTTGATATTTTTATCATGCCATATCATTCTCTGAAACTGAACTCCCTCTGTATGGATAAAGGCCTGCATTTTGTGTTCATGCAAACCATTGAGTTGAAGTAATCTTTCTTTTTGTGCATGGCTAAGTTCCAGGTCTAGCTAAGTTGCCATCCTCAAGGTATTGAATTCAAATTCTATTGACAGCACAACCTTCTTCTCATAGACCAGCTCATAGGGTGTGAAACTTGTAGTCGTCTTCCATGTTGTGTTGTAGGCCCAAGTGGCCTCAACTAATCTGTTCGCCCATTATTTTTTGTTTCTGCTCAATACCTTTGTTAGGATCCCTTCCAATGCTTTGTTAATGACCACCACCTACCCATTGGCTTGTGGATGGTAAGGGGTCTAATTCCTATGCATGATTCTATGATGTGTGAGTAGGTCTTCATTCAAATTGGAAGTAAAATGACTACCTTGATCTGTGACCAATTCTCTTGGATACCCGAACTTGTAGAATATGTTCTCTCTGAAAAATTCAATTGCTTTTTCCTCTATCACTACTTTGATTATTTTTCTCTCTGTCCACTTTGTCAGGTAATCGGTGCACACAATGATGTATTGATTCTGCTTTGAAGGAGGGCTAATAGGCCCCACAAAGTCCATGCCCCACTTCTCAAATGGCTCAAAGGTCACTTGAGGTTGCATGGGAATTTCATCCTTTGGAGTAGGTTTCCCCATCCTTTGACACCAATCACATTAGCTGGTACACCTCCTCACATCCTGATGAAGAGTGGGCGAGTAGTAGCCTGCTTGCAATATCTTGAAGGTAGTTCTTTTTGCTGCAAACTTACCTCCACAAGGCCCATAATAATAGGTCAAGAGGATGTCAAAGACTTCCTCCTCCCTGACACATCTTTTCAAGATTTTATCTAGGCCATGTTTGAAGAGACCGCCCCCAATCCAAGTGAAAGGGGTGCTTTTCCTTACTATCTTTGTCTTCTCTTTTAAGGACAACTATGGTGGAAACTGTGTTGAAACCAAGTAGTTTACTATATCAACAAACCATGGAGAGAGTACTAAGATAGCAAATAGATGTTCATTTTGTATTTGGTCATCCAACATTCCTTCTTCACCTACAGGAAAATTTACTTTAGACAAAAAGTCTGCAACAACATTTTCTTTACCAGGCTTATCAATAATGGCCAAATCAAATTGTTGCAGTAAAAGCAACCATCTAATAATGCGAGCATTCACATTGAGTTTGTTCATTAAATATATAATGGCAACATGATGAGTGTGCACAAATGTTTGATAGCCTATGATATAATGTCTGAATTTGTTTAAGGAATGCATGATAGCTAGGAGTTTCTTCTCGGTCACTGTATAGTTTAACTCAACATTTGACAAGTTTTTGGTTATAAAGTATATGGCATAAGGCAATTTTTCATCAATTTGTCCCAAGGCTACCCATATTGCCTTGTTCAAGGCATCTGTGTGAATGTGGAAAGGTAGGGCCCATTTTGTGTCTCTCAAGACTGGGGCAGTCATGAGCTTGCTCTTCAAGATATATAGGGCCTCTTGACAATTTTCCAACCATATGAACTTGACTTCTTTACCCAAATGAGGCACATGTTCATCTCAATACATTTGTCTAGAACTTTTCCTAGGTTAGATAAAGCTTCCTAAAAGTCAGAGCCATAAGAAGTAAAGTCATCCATGTATATATCTATTGCATCGTGAACTAATTCATAGAATATGCTCAATACTGCTCTTTGGAAAGTAGTGGCATCGTTACATAAACCAAAAGGAAGGACCCGGTATGAAAATGTACCCAAAGGAAAAGTGAAAATGGTCTTATCTTTGTCTTCTAGGCTGATTTGAATCTGGTTGTATCCGCTAAACCCATCTAGGAAAGAGAAAAACGTTTTTCGTGCCAGACCGTCTAACACTTGATCTATGCAAGGTAAATGAAAATGGTCCTTTTTAGTGGCTTTTTTCAATTCCTGATAGTTGACACAGATTCTCCACTTACCATTTTTCTTTGGCACTAGCACCAAAGGAGAGACCCATTCACTATCAGAGATGGGATAGATGAATCTTGCATCAAGCAATTTCTACAATTCTACCTTAATAATATATTTAAGTGCTAGATTCATCCTCCTTTGAGGCTACCTGACTGGCTTGCAGTCCTCCTTGATGTATATATGATGAGTACATACCAAAGGATTCACTCCCTTCATCTCCTTATAACTCCAAACAAAGACATGTAGTTGGTTTCTTATCATGCTACACAGTTCCTCCTCCTGGGAAGTGGATAGGGATGGTTTCATTTTCAAGGTTCTTTCTGGGCTGAACTCTATATTCTTAACACACAGAGGATTGGAGTCTGCCGCATAGATATCAATGGAGGGGTTGTTTTTGGTTTCTCTTACTATGTACTCCAATTATGATACACTGGGAGGTGGATTTTGAATCATATCATCCTCATCTTGTGATTTCCCCCCATGTCAATTTCTAATGCACAAAGCAGTGCCGAATAGAATTGATCCTCATCTTCCTCCTCCAACTAGAGAGGTAGATCATGTTGTAGTAAGGGATGGGTAGGAGGATATAGGATTAACTGTTTGGACATATTCCTTTTCTTTATGGTCATGTTCCCAGCTCGACAGTTGATGTAGGCATCGGTGGTAGCCAACCAGGGTCTTCCCAGAATGAGAGGATACCTAGTGAGCTTTGCCTTTGGCTGGAGAACTAATAAATCAATAGGGTACTCCCAAGAATCAATGGAGACCATCACATCTTCCATAATCCCATCAAGGGTCACAGTGGAGTAGTTTGCAAGTTGTAGCACGGTCGTGGTCTTCCTCAAGGAGCCCTGGAGGTTGAGTTTGAGCATTGTGTCATTTGTCATCACATTAATGGTAGCTCCTAGATCAATCAAGGTGTGTGGGGATCATGGTTCCATTGCCATGGACATTGACTACTGGGCTTCTAGGGTCCAAATATTTTGGACAGATTACCTGCCCCAACATCAGGTTGGACAGTTACCCTATGACATTGATGGTTGGGGCGTCGCCCTTGTGCCTTCCTGGATGCCTAAATCACTTCTCTTAGATCAACCTATTATAGATAGGCACATATTTTATGGCTTGGAGAAGTGGTATATTCACACATAAATGTTTTAATTCTCCCAGGAGTTCAGTTTTTTCTGGGGTAGGCTAGACTGTTCCAGATAGTCTCTCAGGAAAGGGTGGATTTTCTTTAAGTTCACTTTCCTCTTTATCTTCCTCAACCTCCCTGGGTGGAGATTAGCTATCTGGGAGAACTTTCCCAGATCGCAAGTTAATTTCTTGAATTTCCATAGCATAAGTCGGGCATGATGTTTCCCCACTACACACTTGCTCAGCCTGTCTTTTGTTCATGTTTAGATTTGGCTGGGTAGGCATTTGGGGTTTCTTTAGTGGAGAAGGAGGTAACAATTATGGTTGGGCAGGTGCTGGAGGCAAAAGAGTGGGAGGAGAGTTGTATTGGGGCCTCCACACCTGATGAGATGCATTCCACTGAGGCTGCGGATGAGCATAGGATTGAAATGAATGGGTTGCTGGTTGGGCATGATATGGAGATGTGAAGGACCAAGGAGGAGTGGTGGACTAGGAAGGATGAGTAGTGGGGCCCCAAGAAGGTATGGAAGTGACTTGGTTGGGGTTGTAGTATGCCTAAGATGTCCCTTGCATTCCCTACTGATATGGTCTAGGTCCATGCAACCTACTTTGGTTTATGTAATAGAGTTGTTTAGTGACTCCCTCAACCCCTTGCAATATAGCTTTAAGTATGGGTAAGGAAGGGCACTTGTCTGTAGAACGATTTTCTTCACAGACTGAACAAATCTCTATAGAGTGCAATGGGCATTCATTCCTAAGATGTCTCCTGATGCATCTAGGGAAAGAAATGGCCAAAGCCCTCTCTTCTTCCTCTTGTTTCCTTTTGATATGCAAGGTATCCATTTCCATGGCAAGAGTTTGCAACATCTCACTCTTGAAGTCTTCCAACATGTTTCCAATTTCTCCTTTAATGGATGAGTTGGAGGAAGAGCTATTGGCTATGGGTTGACTCACCCTACCTTTCTTTCTGGCTGCTCTAGAATGGTTCTTGAAAGCAGTCTTTATGTCCTCATAAGACAGTTGGTAGATGTCTCCCCCAACCAGTAGATGGAGGGTGTCGAAAAGATCTTCCCGAATTCCCCTGAGTAGCACCAGCTTCAGAGACTCAGGGTCAAGTGTACACACGTCGCTTTTGTAACTGAGATGGAACCTCTCCTCATAGTCTTCCAGGGACTCATCACTTCTTATAGTCATTCAGAAAATTTCTTCTTTAGTATCTTTTGACGTACAATAGTATTGATACTTGTTATTAAAGTCTTGCTACATCTAAGCCCAAGTTGTGATGCCATTGCCAGGTAATCCCATGAACCAACACAATTCTGCATCCTTGAGGGTAGAAGGGAATAGTTTCAATTTTTGACCAACTTCTACATAGTCATAGGTTTGAAAGATAACAACAAAATCAAACAAAAGGTGTCGGGACATTTTGTAGTCAGACTGTGTAAATAAGGTAGGGTGGAAGGGCTTATATTCTTCATTTTGGTGTCCCCATTTGTCTCCCAAATGGGAAAGGTACCCTCTATTCTCTCTCCATTCCCTCTAGCATTTCTGTGTTCAACCATGGGCTCCAAAGGAATGTTTTCTTCTTCTTCTTTCCCTATAGGTTCTTCAGATATGTTTGGCTATTCACCTAATGTTTCTTCTTGATCACAGCCACTGAAGAAGAGAGAAGGTTAGCTATGGGAAGTAGTGGGTGTGTTGGGAAAACATTTTCATGAGTTATCTCTATTCCTACAAGGCATGAAATGATTTTTTTTTCGTTTGCTTTTGTTTCTTTTCCTCACACTGATAGTACCTACAAAACTAAAATTGATTGGACAAAACAAATTGAAACTAGCTGAAATAAACTTCTACATATACTACTCTAACTGCAGAAAGGAGAAAGACTGAAATGTAAAGTAAACCAAGTAAATCCTAATTAACCAATGATTCCTACTTTTGCAGAAAGCACTATGAAAACCATGAAAATAATACCATTGTATACTCAAGGAATAAAACAACATCTAACTAAGTTATTTCTGGAAGTAAATGAGCAAAAAACATCTTTTTGTATTTTTATGTATTTTAATGTGAATTTGACATGCATGTGATTTATTGTTTGTGAATGTGGTAGCAAATAGGTGGTGTTGAAGGATGATATTGGGACTTGAGAGGATGTAGGATGGTGTGGTTGGGTCCTAGGAGGTCTTAAGTGGCCTTCTGGAGGCTCTTCCCACGGTGCTCAAAAGAAATCCTACAAGAAAATCTACAGGACAACATAGGAAATCTATAGGAGGAAAAATAGTGTTGTACAGGAGGCCTACAGGAGGAGGCTGAGAGCAGTTTTGGCTATTTGGAGGGTGAGAGAGTGGGTGGGAAAGGTTGATGAAGGTTGGAATGAAGTGTTAGGGCACCTAGGGTCTACCAAGAATCATTAGGAGAGAGAAATATGATTGGATTTGCTCAAGGAGAGAGGAGGAAATTCTATGGAAAATGCATGAAACTAAGGCAGAATTGAGGGGAGACTTGGGCGACCTGTAGGGCATGGATCAGATGGAGGATGGGATGGATGATATATTCAACTACTTCTAGAAGATATCTATTGGATAAATAATTGATAGCCAACTAATGAGATTAATCAAGCAATGAAATAAGTGCATCTAGAAAAATAGAGTTTTGCATCAAACTAATCTAAACTGTGATCTATGAAAGGAAATGCTAATAACTACTGCAAGAAAGGAGAGCATGGAAGAATACTATGGTAAATAAAGAAGTGAGCATGATGAAGAAGTTCTGAAGAAAAGCAAACTAGATTATTAACCAACTAAAAAGTTGTAAACACTAGAAGTCCTATGAATGAGGAAAATCTATGTTTTTGAAGCAGCAAGAGGGTCTTTGCCTCAAATCATGGTCCCAGAGGGATGAAGAGAGGCCAAGGCACTATTTCTATCCCTTTGGATCTTTTATTTATCACTGCTTAACCTTCTATAGAAAGCAGAAATTGAAGGAAACTATTGAATCATCAAAAGAAACCTATTCTTGACCATGAAAGAAATACATCTAACAATAACCTAATCTAAAACTGAAATAAAACATACAAATACAAGTAAAGAGGAGCTTTGTTTCTTGTATTGGGCCCTAAAGTAAGAGCTTCAGCCCTCTAAAGTAACTTTTTTCTAGCTAAAAAAGGATTCCATCTTTATTTCCAAAACAATAACAAGATTACAGGGAAATGTCAAAATAATAAGCTCGAAGTTGAGCAGAGTTGACATAAGAAAAATTACAACAAAAATCTAGCAAAAATCTGACCCTAGTGGGGCCCTAGGCCTCTCTACTTATACAAATGAAGCTATCACCAAATTCCTTTAAATCAAGGGGGCTTGACTCCCAAAACTGGAGATAATCATCAGTCATCCTCCACTTGCTCAGTTGCCTTCTAGTGCATGACTTGGATGCTTGTACTTCAAGCTCAATGAAGGGGAATTCGAAGTGAGGAGTAATAAATGATGGGATTCCTCCTTGTAAGTCCTCTCCTTTGTCCACTTCGAGTTATTGCTACCATTTGTCCATTGGATCCTTGACTTTGACCTCAAAAATCATCAATAATTTTCACTAAACACATGTTAAACCACATGGCATCATAACTAACTCAACTCACTCTATAAGCACAAATATAATTAGAATACCATAAAAGCCATGTATTCTGCTTCAGTTATAGATAATGCAATTCGACTTTGTTTCTTGCTGAACCAAGAAACTAACCTAAAATCCATATAGAATGTACCACCACTAGTGCTTTTTCTTGTATCAACACTTCCTACCCAATCTGCATCTATATATGCATCAAGTGTAAGATCGGTATCTCTAGGATACCATAAACCAAAGTTTTGTGTTCCTTGGAGATATTTGCAAATCCTTTTTACTTCTTGAAGGTGTTCCTTAGGATTTGCTTGGAATATTACAACTATTCCCATTGCATGCATGATGTCCAGTCGGGTACCTGTTAGATAAAGTAGACTGCCAATCATGGATTCGTAAGTTTGTTGATGTACTGCTACTGATTCACCATTTGAGCTAAGACTACATCCTATTACCATTGGGGTACATACTAGTTTAGAGTCTTCCATGCCATATTTTTTCAAGATATCTTTGATATATCTAGTTTTTGAGAGAAAAATACCATCTTTATTCTGTTGAACTTGTATACCAAGAAAGTATGCGAGCTCACCAAGAAAGGACATTTCAAATTCTTGCTACATTACTAAGTTAAAATTTTGACTCATGGATTCTTCATTGCTACCAAAAATGATATCATCAACATACACAACAATTATTAGTAATTTATCAGTGTCCATCTTTATATATATATATATATATCTATTTTCTAATCCCTTTGAAAAACCTTGTTTGTGGAGATATTTTTCAAGATGGTAATACGATGCTCTTCGAACCTGTTTTAGACCATAGAGAACTTTTCTGAGTTTTCATACAATTTTTGCATCATTTCCAAGAATGAATCCTTTTGGTTGTTCAATATATACATATTCTTCTAAGTTTCCATTAAGAAAGGCATATTTTACATCCATTTGGTATATTTTGAATTTCTAAAAACTAGAAAGAGCAAGAAACATTC
Source organism: Pinus taeda (assembly GCA_000404065.3). Classification (NCBI taxonomy): domain Eukaryota; kingdom Viridiplantae; phylum Streptophyta; class Pinopsida; order Pinales; family Pinaceae; genus Pinus; species Pinus taeda. The sequence continues at coordinate 12,645 of APFE030466547.1, read as the reverse complement.
TTATGGCTTTGAGTCTAGCAATAGGTGCAAAAGTTTCTTCAAAATATATACCTTCTTGTTGAGCATATCCTTCACAAACACATTTGGCCTTGTTTCTAATAACTTCTCCATTTTCGTTCAACTTGTTTTAGAATATCCATTTAGTTCCTATGATATTCTTTTCATGTGGTCTAAGAAATAATTCCCAAGTATTTTTTTTTTACTTTACTCATGTTCTTCATTCATGGCCTTGACCCTACATTCATCTCTGCATGCTTCATTCACATTTTGAGGTTCATTGGAAGATAGTAATGCTAGATATCTTGAGGTTTTAGCAATAGTTCTTCTTGTCTGCACACATGCCCCTTTCCCCCCCAAAATTTGAGTTTCTAGATGATTTTTTTGAACATACGTGGATGGAGTCTTTTATTCTATCGTTATTTCTTCTTCTGGTGCTTCATTGGTTTCTTCTTTAGAATTAGTGTGATTTGATGTCGGAAAATCATCCTCATCTTCTTCATTGTCATGATCTTCAATTTTTATCTATTTTGGATTTTTGCATGCTTCATCAACTACAACATCAATACTTTCAATAATTTTCTCAAGTATTTTGTTATAACATTTATATCCTTTACTTCAAGAAGAGTAGCCAAGAAGAATACCTTCATCTACTTTAGGTTCAAACTTACCAAGTCTTTCATCAATCCTTTTGATGTAACATTTGCTTCCAAAAATTTTGAAGTAATTTATCATCGGAGTTTTACTATACCAAAGTTCATGCAAAGTTTGAGTGTTGTTTACTCAAATATTTGCTTGGTTGAGAATAGTGGCGGCGACAAATGCAGCTTCACCCCAGAAGGTTTTAGGAGTTCCAGATTCATTTTGCATAGCACGAGCCATTTGTTCAACAGTTCTGTTCATCCTTTCTACCACTCCATTTTACCGAGGAGTCCTTGTGGTGGAGAACTACCTTTTTATTCCATGTTGTTCAGAGAAGTCAAAGAATTCATCCGAGGTAAATTCCCCTCCTCGATCAGATCTGAGGCATTTGAGTTTATGATCTAATTCATTTTCAACCAAATCTTTGAAGGCTTTGAACTTTTCAAATGCTTCATCCTTATGCTTTAGAAGACCTATCCAACACATTCTGGAAAAATCATCAATGAAAAATATAAAGTATTCTTCTCCACGAGGTGACTCTTTTTCCTTGATGGTCTACATAAATCAGTATGAACAAGTTCAAGAGACTTATAAACCCTAAGATTAAAATTAAAATTATAAACCCTAAAATTGATATTATAAAGCATATGATTAATATTATCATCTGTAATATTAAACCCCAATATTACAAACCTAGTCATGAACAACCCTGATATTTCAATTTTGTAATTTCGTAATGAAATAAAAGGTTGAATAAATTGCAAGGCAATGAGAGAGCACAGTAGGCACCCATTTTACAAGGGGGGTTTGCATGAAAATAGCCTACCATGCACCACATGCCCAAGCTGTCATGCATGAGTCAGCATTTCATTACCATTACGAATTTGCATAAGAGGGATTCCTCATGCTTCTTCACTATAGAAATTACTCACCCCATGAGGAAGCCTCATATTTTCATGGAATCAAAATGGGAATCTATATTGTATTGGGAGAGGAAAGTGTCTATTCTTTTCATGCGGAAAGAGTTATTTTTCCTGACAAAACTAACCTCCCTAGGAGTCTAAGACTCTCTAGTGACAAACAAGACAATTAAGAGCAATCCTTCTCTAAACATACATTATTCTATGAGAAACCAAGTGTTTTTCGATCCTACCTCAAGTCCAACACTTGTTGCAGCAGTCCAGCCTCGTCGATCTAGATGAGCTCCTCCTTCACTTTGAAACCTGCATACACTAACAATCAAACGATTACATAACACCTGAATATTCCATAAAACAAAGCATATTCAACATATAGCCCAAGGAGTATATGAAACAATTCATTAACAACAAATCATTGAGAAGAATGGACTTATTTGTATTAAGGAAACAAAAAAGAAACCATTACAACCTGAGCCTTGGTGTTGTGCAAGTTCCTTCCAGGGTCCAGCAAGAGTTTTCCTCTACTTTTACAAGCTCACCCACTTCCAATATGACAACAAGAAAGGATGGTAATCTCTCCTCACAAGTTTACAATGGAAGTCCTAATTCCAGCAGCATCTACCCTTTGGAATGTTCAGCTTTCAACCTCCCCTCCTCTGGCCCAAGGCCTGTATTTATAGTGTTCCAGAGGAAGTTATTCAGTTCCAACATCAATGGGATACTCCCTCTTTTGGATGGGGTAGCTCCTCTCTTGATGGGATAAGTTTCTCTATCATAGGGATGCATGAACCATCTGGAGCCGCTCAATACACGTCAAACACTCTTCTAGAAGGCTCTAGAAGTGACCACAAGTAACTTTTTAAAGATGAAACTCGCGCCTTTTGACCTTTACAGGGGTACGCACCCAACCTTTGGCTTACAGAGCGTAAAAGTACGCAGGTACATTGTGTTTGGAGTGCGTACACGCAGGCAAGGTAGAGAGAACCTGCGTACCCAGAGATAAACATGTTTTTAAGTGACTTTCTCTCTTTTTGAAGTTT